>PVJD01013564.1:0-22382 GCA_004026545.1 Mormoops blainvillei
ATTGTTCAGTTACAGTTGTCCCAATTTTTCCTCCCCTTGCTCTCTCCTGCCCCGTCCAACCCCCGCTCCCAAGGACAATCCCCACCCCATTGTCTTTGTTCATAGGTCCTTTGTACATCTTCCTTGACTTGACCCTTCCCCTTCTTTCCTCCATTATCCCCCTCTTCCCTCCCTCTAGTCACTCAGGTTGCTCTTTATTTCCATGTCTCTGGTTCTTAATTTGCTCATTTGTTTGTTTTGTTGATAATGTTTCACTTATAGGTGAGATCATATGTTATTTGTCTTTCATCACGTGCCTTATTTCATTTAGCATAATGCTCTACAGTTCCATCCATGCTGTCATGAAAGGTAGGAGTTCCTTCTTTCTGCTGCATAATATTCCACTCTCTAAATGTACCACAATTTTTGATACACTCATTTACTGATAGGCAGTTAGGCTGTTACTAGCACTTGGCTATTGTAAATAACGCTTCTATGAACATTGTTGTGCATAGGTTCTTTTGAATTGGTGTGTCAGGATTCTTAGGGTATAATCCAAGCAGTGGAATTTCTGGGTCAAAAGGCAGTTCCATATTTAGTTTTTTGAGGAAATTTCATGCTGTTATCCACTGTGGCTGATTCAGTCTGCATTCCCACCAACAGTGCACCAGGGCTCCCTTTTCTGCACAACCTCACCAGCACTTCTTGTTTGTCGATTTGTTTGTGATGGCCATTCTGACAGTTGTGAAGTGCTATCTCATGGTTTTAATTTGCATCTCTGATGGCTAGTGATGTTGAGCATTTTTTCATGTGTCCCTGGGCCACTTGTATGTCCTCCTTGGAGAAGTGTCTGTTCAGGTCCTTTGCAAATTTTTTAATTGGATTGTTTGTCTTCCTGGTGTGGAGTCGTGTGAGTTCTTTATATATTTTGGAAATCAAACCCTTGTCCGAGGTATCATTGGCAATTATGTTTTCCCATAAGGTTGGTTCTCTTTTCATTTTGTTGATGTTTTCTTTAGCCATGCAGAAGATTTTTTGTTTCATTCAATTTTGTTCAAAGGACCATGTTTTGTAGTCCTGTTTGTTTATTAATTCCTTTATCTTCCTTGCCCTATGGGATGTATCAGTGAAAATATTGCTGCATGGAATATCTGAAATTTTCCCGCCTATGTTGTCCTCTAGGAGTTTTATGGTGTTATGACTTATATTTATGTCTTTTATCCATCTTGAGTTTATTTTGGTGTATGGTGTAAGTTGGTGGTTGAGTTTCATTTTTTTGAATGTAGGTGTCTGGATCTCCCAACACCATTTATTGAAGAGGCTATAATTTTTACTCCATTTTATGCTCCTGCCCCCTCTGTCAAATATTAATTGACCACAGAGACTTGGGTTCATTTCTGGGCTATCTATTCTGTTCAATTCATCTATGTGTCTGTTCTTATGCCAGTACCAGACTGTTGATTACAGTGGCCTTGTAATATAGTTTTATGTCAGGTATTGTGATCCCTCCCACTTTGTATTTCTTTCTCAAAATTGCTGAGGCTATTTGGGGTCGTTTATGGTTCCACATAAATTTTTGAAATGTTTGTTCTATATCTGAGAAATTCGTTATTGGTATTCTCATAGAGATTGCATTGAATCTGTAGATTTGCTTTGGGTAGTATAGACATTTTAACGATGTTAATTCTTCCAATCCATGAACACAGTATATGCTTCCATTTGTTTGATCATGTGATTTTTTGGTTCTCATTGTGTTTATGTGATGTATTACTTTCATTGATTTGCGAATGTTGTACTATCCTTGCATCCCTGGGATGAATGCCACTTGATCATGGTGTATGATCTTTTTAACATATTGCTGAATCCAGTTTGCCAATATTTTGTTGAAGATTTTAATATCTATGTTCATCAGCAATATTGAACTGTAGTTTTCTTTCTTTCTTGTGTCTTTATCTGGTTTTGGGTTTAGTATGATGCTGGCCTCATAAAAAGAGTTTGAGAGTCTTCCTTTTTCTTGGATTTTTTGGAATCGTTTCAGCAGGATAGGGGTTAGCTCTTCCCCAAATGTTTCTCCTGTGAAGTCATCTGGTCCAGGGCTTTTGTGTGCCGGGAGTTTTTTGATTACTGATTCAAATTCACCAGCTGTTATCAGTCTGTTTGGGCTTTCTGCTTCTTCTTGATTCAGTTTTGGAAACTTATATGTTTCTAAAAATTTGTCCATTTTGCCCAGGTTTTCAAGTTTCTTGGCATACAGTTGTTCACAGTAGTACAATCCTTTGTATTTTTGTGGTGTTGGTTGTAATTTCTCCTCCTTCCTTTCTGATTTTATTTATTTGGGTCCTCTCTGTTTTTTTTCTTGATGAGTTTGGTTAAAGACTTGTCACTTTCATTTATTTTTTTTCAAGGAACCAGCTCCTGGATTTATTGACCCTTTGAATTGCTCATTTAGTCTCTGTCATTTAATTCTGCTCTGATCTTGGTTATTTCCTTCCTTCTACTTGCTCTGGGCTTTGTTTGTTGTTGTTCCTCTAGTTCTTGTAATTGTAAGGTTAGATTGTTTATTTGAAATGTTTCTATATTTTTTAGGTAGGCCTGTATTCCTGTGAACTACCCTCTCAGGAATGCCTTTGCTGTGTCCCATAGGTTTTGGGCTGTTGTGTGCTCATTTTCATTTGTTTCCAGAAACTTTTTGATTTCTTCCTTAATCTTGTTGTCAACCCATTCATTGTTTAATAACATGCTATTCAGTCTCCATGAATTTGAATTTTTTTGAGTTTTTTCCTTGAGGTTGGTTTCTAGTTTCAAGCCATGGTGATACAAGAAAATGCTTGATATGATTTCAATTTTCTTGAATTTGTTGAGGTTTGTTTTGTGTCCTATCATGTGATCTATCATTGAGAATATTCTGTATGCATTTGAAAAGAATGTATATTTTGCTTCTTTTGGGTAAAAAGTTCTGTATATATTAGTTAAGTCCATTTGATTTAGCGCATCATTCAGTGCCACAATATCCTTGTTGATTATTTGTTTGGAAGATCTGCCCATTGTTGACAATAAGTGTGTTGCTATCTATATCTTTCTTGAAGTCCTCCAAGATTGTCCTTATATATTTGGGTTCTCTTGTATTGGGTGCTTGTGTTTACAATGTTTATGTCTTCTTGATGTATTCTACCATTGAGTATAAGCAAATATCCTTCTCTTTTTCTTTCTTTTATTTTGAAATCTATTTTGTCTGATATAAGTATTACTATCCCAGCTTTTTTTCACTGTCCATTTTAAATGAGAGCCTTGCTGGGTAGAGTACTCTTCCTTACAGGCCTTTACTTTTCATTACTTGGAATATTTCTTGCCATTCCGTTCTGGCTTATACTGTTTCTGTGTGTAATCAGTTGATAGCCTTATAGGGGCTCCCTTTATGTTACTTTCTGTTTCTCCCTTCTTGCCTTTAAGATTCTCTCTTTGTCTTTGAATTTAGCCATTTTCATTATGATGTGTCTTGCAGTGGGCCTCTTTGGGTTCTTCTTGATTGGGACCTTCTGTGCTTCCTGGACTTGTGTGACTTTTTCTCTCATCGAATTAGGTTTTCTGTCATTAGTTTTTCAATCAGGCTTTCTGTCCCTTGCTCCTCTTCTTCTCCTTCTGGTATCCATATTATATGGTTATTATTACATTTCATGTTGTCCTGCAGCTCTCTTAAACCCTCTTCATTCTTTTTGGGAATTTTTTTCCTGCCTTGTCGTCCTGCTCACTGATCTAATGTTCTGCTTTATCTAACCTGATTTTAATGCCTTCTACTGTGTTCTTCATTTCAGATATTGTATTTTTGATTTCCTCTTTTCTTTTTTTCTGTCCCAACCTCCCCCTGGCCACTTTTTTTGTTTGTTTTTTGTTTTTGTCAACATTTTTCCACCACCACTTTCCCCAGCCCCACCCACCCCCACCTCCCTCCTTCAATCCTTCCCCCATTTGCCTTTGTCCATGGGTCCTTTCTGCATGCTCCTTTATGACCTTTCCCCTCCTTTTCCCCTGTTATCCCCCTCCCTCCTCCCCTCTGTTTACTGTCAGTTTGTTTTTTATTTCAATGTTGCTGGTTATATTTTGCTTGCTTATTTATTTTGTTGATTAGGTTCCACTTATAGGTGAAATCATATGATATCTGTCTTTCCCCGCCTGGCTTATTTCACTTAGCATAATGCTCGCCAGTTCCATCCATGCTGTCACGAAGGGTAGTAGCTCTTTCTTTCTTTCTGCTGCATAGTATTCCATTGTGTAAACATACCAGTTTTTTACTGAGGTAAATGTACCTCTTGTTTCTTATTGATAGTTTCTGTGTACTTTCTCATTCTGGTATAGTTCACAGTAAGTTCCTTAAAGTTTCCCTGGAGTACTGTGAAGTTCTCACTGAGCTCCTTGAATGTCCTTATAACCATTGTTTTGAACTCGATGTCTGATAGTTTGGTTGCCTCAGTTTCATTTAGCACTCTTTCTGGGGATTCCTTCTTTCTTTTTGACTGGGGGTTGTTTCTTTGTCTCCTCATTTTGGGTGCTGCCTCCTGTTTTCTTTCCACTTGTTAGATTTATCTGCTTTCACTTCCAGTCTTCAAGATGTGATCTTCTGTGGAAGGAGACCTGTCAGACTCAGTCGTGCGATTTCTGTAATCGCCTGCACTTGATGCTCTTCTGCTGCCCTTTCTGCCTTTTGTGTGGTTGTAATTGGGTTTTGATTGTTGTTGACTCATTCTTTGGTGGGTTCTTCCCTCTGGCTGACTGACTGAGAGTCACTCCACCCTCCACATCTTGTGTACTGTTGTACAGGTGCTACCAGAACAAAAACCAAACAGCACAGGAAACACACCTACGTCCGCAATGATATCCCCACCCACAATTACACTATCAACAGCCAATGTGCCAATATTAATAAATATGGAAAGAGATTAAGACTATTATAAGAAAGGAAAAACAAATATGAGATGACTAACTGAAAGTAAAGAGATTTTGCCAGGGTAGAGGGAGGGGCAATAATAAGGGTAGGGAATAGAGAGAAGGCAAAGCAGGAAAGAAAATAAAACTTCATAACTAAAAAAGGGAGGAGGGAAGGTGGAATGGAGTAAGAGAGGAGAAGCGTATAGTATTAGTTTAAAGCCTAAATTTAAAGAAAATATATTTATTCATATATATGTACTTAGAGAAAGAACAGACAACCGCAATAAAATGTATATCTATATGTAAAATAATATGGTCCCAATTGCAGGAAAATCTCCACTAGAGAGATATCCAAAACCAATGAGCTAAGTTTTATACAGGTGGAAAAGGAATATGAGGACACAAGGAAAGAAAGAAGAGCTTAAAAGACGTATAGAGGAAAGAGAAGTTATTTTGAGAGGATAGAGGGAGAAGGAATACTAAAAGTGCAGGATGAAAACCTGGCTAAGACAGGGGAAAATTAACATTTAAAACATAAAAAGGGAAGGGCAGGAGGAGGGCAAAATGGAGTAGGAGAGGGGAAGAGTGAAATCTGAGATTTGAAATACAAAGGTAGTCACTCTCTAGAAATAAGATTGAAGAACTGTACCAACAACCACCTTATCCACTGCCTATGAGCAAAGGCTGATAAAGGTAGAGAGAGAATAAGGGTACCTTAAGAATGGGAGAAGATGTGAGATGACTAATGACAGTACAAATGGTTTTGAGAAGCTGGAGGAGGAAGAAATAGTAAGAGTTCTGAATGGAAACAAGTCAGAGCAAGAGAGAAAATAAAATCTAAGACAAAAATACAAGGGGAGGAAGAAGGTAATATGGAGGAAGAGAAGGGAAGAATAATATATGAGGTTTGAAATCAACTATATTACAAGATGTGGTGCCATATTATGCCCAAACTTGAAGGATATGAAATGAATGTTAAACAGCTTTGCAGGAGAGAAGATAGCATCTTTTGCACTTTTCTCTTCTTTCTGCTTAAGAGATGTCTAGAGGAAAGATAAGTTATTTTGAGAGGATAGGGAGAGAAGGAATAGCAAGAATGCAGGATGAAAACCCAGCTAGGATAGGAAAAAATGAACATTTAAAACACAAAAAGGGAAGGGCAGGAGGAAGGCTGTGATGGCAGTGTGCTGACCCCGCTCCCTCCATAGGTCTTCAGCCTTGGGCCTGCCTATTCCTGCCATGCTCTTTCTGGAGCCCGCACCTCCCAGGCCTTCTCTCACCACCTGGGTAGCTCGCGGGTCCTGAGCTGGTCAATAGCTGCCCCAAGTCTTTGTAGCCAGCAGTGCTGGGCAGGGCCACAGTGGCGGTCACCCTAGAAAGCCCAGGCCACTGGCCCTGGGTACCCTGCAGGCGGGTCGGTTCCTGCCAACTCCTATGGACTCCCCACGCTCTCCTCCCCATATGCTGTCACTCATGGACACATTCACTCGCTCTCCGCTCTGAGTTCTGACTGCAAATCCGGTCCATGTCTGAGAGCAGATGAACGGAGCTGCCTGCTACTCTGCCACCATCTTGGATATGAGACACTTTTAGATGTACTGTCCCTTCAGTGAACTATGTTTTTCTGTGAAAAGTACCCAGAAACCTCCAAATTGCAGTACACAGAAGCTTAGTTAAAAAACAAACAAAAAAAACGCCTCCCTGAAGCATGAATGACTCTGTTTTCATGCATGCTATGTAAGTTACAATTCCCCTATTAGAGATAATATCACTGGCAAACATAGCCCAAAACATGCCTGAGACCCTAACAAAAATCATAACACAACTTCATCTCTGAAAGACAAACTAGTCTAAACTCACTAGTTAGGACCGTTATGGACAATCACAGAGCCCTTGATTACCTCTTAATGAGCCAAGGGGGAATTTATGCTACATCAAACACTCCTTGCTGTACCTATTAATAAAGTTAATTCGTATGGCAACTCATAAAATGGAGGCTGCCTCAGTGGCCAGGCCCACATCACAAATCTAAAGCTAAGTCAGCCTGCACTTACGGGAAATAACTGTCTAAGAACCCTAACGTACGCCAATCATAATCCTGCAACTCAGTTTTAATGATTTACCCTAGGAATAGAACCTGCTAGCTCTATAAGGAAACCCATGACCTCATAGCCAATCCTGCCTTGTTTCCACATTGCCTCTTCTAACACTCTGTAAAGCTCACTCTTCCAAAAACCACTGCTTGTGAGGCACTGTAATCCTGAATCCATGTATTGGTTTAGCTTCAGTAAAGGACATCAAACTGCGTACTAAACTGTTTAGGTTAGTCATTTGACAGTTTTGACAACGCAATGAGATGCAAGACAGCTGCTGAAGATTCTGGCTATGACTTCTAGACACAGTCGAATGTACCCCCAGAGTCCTCTTCAGCTGCTCTCCAGGATCAAAGGTTTTCAGATGGAGCTCTGTTTATTTTGCCTTCCAGGTGGAAACTTGGGAGTTGTGAGTCTCCAGATTTTTGCCATTGACACTTAATGAGCCACAACGTTTGGGTTGTGGCTGACCTCACCTACGTGTGTGGTCAGGGCCTTTGGGCTGTTCTTTGTTTTTTTTTTTTCCAAATTGTAAGAGAAAGTTTATTTAGAAAGTTACAGAGGTAGTTAAAAGTGAGCTGTAGAAGAAATGGGCTAAAGAAACAAGTTACAGAGGCAAAAGAAGGGCCCTTGGAGCTTAGGAGACTACACTTGGAAAGATCTGAGTGAGCATGCTCTGGGGAGGGAGAGAGAAAGGGAACTGGGCTGTTGTTTAATTGCCACATATTTGTGTTTTCTCGATTCTTCTAGTTTCATGTTATTGTGGTCACAAAATGTGCTTGATATAATTTCAATCTTCTTAAGTTTATTGAGTCTTCTCATGTGGCCTAATGTGTGGTCTATCCTGGAAAATATTCTATGAGCACTTGAGAAAAATGTGTAATCTGCAGTTTTGGGATGAAATTTTCTATGAATGCCTAAGTCGGTCTGATCTAATGTGGCATTAAAGGCCATTATTCCCTTATTAATTTTCTGTCTGGATGATCTATCCATTGAGAAAAGTCGGGGTATTAATTTTACCCTTTATGACAGCATGGATGGACCTGGAGAACATTATGCTAAGTGAAGTAAGCCAGTTGGAGAAAGACAAATACCACATGATTTCACTCATATGTGGAATCTAATGAACAAAACAAACTAACAAGCAAAGTAGAAACAGAGTCATAGATAGAGAGCAGGCTGACAGGTCTCGGGGTGGAGGTTAGGGGCTGGAGGGATTGAACAAAAAGGAGAAAGGACTCATACAACAGCGTGGTGTTGGGAGGGACAGGGTAAGAGGGGGATAAACGATAATAGAAAAATACAATAAAAATAAATAAAATAAAATAAATAATAATCATCAACATTTCGCCGATGATTTTTAAGATTTTATTTATTGCTTTTAGAGAGAGGGGAAGGGAGGGAGAAAGAGAGGGAGAGAAACATCAATGTGTGGTTGCCTGCCGTGCGCCCCCCCACTGGGGACCCGGACCGCAACCCAGGCATGCGCCCTAACTGGGAATTGAACCGGCGACGCTTTGGTTCGCACGCCGGCACTCAATCCCCTGAGCCACACCAGCCAGGGCTTGCCAGTGATTTTTATTTGCAGATTTTGCTGGCATATTTCAAAGCATATGCCAGATATCGCGTGGCTTCGTGCATAAACAAATCCGCAGAAATTACTTCCTCCCCGTGCTCTACTGTACCATAAACGCTAACAGAAGGGCCTTGAAAAAAGATCTCCAAAATACCATCGTTACGTCTAAGAAAAATTACAATGATTACCTCATGCCCCGTGAAAACATCCAGGTCCAATGAACCTGCTTCATCTATAGATGCCTCTTAAATTTGATTTGTTCTTACTCTAATCCAAACAAGTATCATACACAGAATGGGCTGAAGTATGACTTCATCCTGTTTTAACTGATAACAGCCCCTCCACTTTTTTTCTTTGCCATTCCTTTGATGAAAAGACCTGATCGTTGGTCCTGTAGGATTACTCACATTCTGGAGGCCCTGGAGGCATCCTTGTGCCGGCCATGTTCCACTAGAAGGAGAACGTCCTGTAGTGAGACCTGTGGGCTTCGGTAGATTCAGGCTCGATTGCTTTAGCGAGAACAAGTCATAGTGGATGCTTTGTACTGCTCTTACATCATATCAGAAGCACATGATATCTGTTGCTCACACTTTTTGCGATGTAAAGACTGATGGAATGGTTACAGCATTCTTACCGCGATTCGCCCACACTGTAAAATTCCCCGCTCGTCTTTAACCTGAATTGTATTAAAGTCATGTGCTGGTTTACATTTTTATTATCGATATGCTATGCACACATCACGATTCACCATATCAAAGTATACACATCACAATACAAAATACTATCGAAGGTACCCTGTAACCAAAAAAATAAAAAGACTGAAGCATACAAGTCACTGTTTTTTAGTAAATTCATAACATTGTGGACCCATCACCCCAAGTAGGACATTTTTACCCCCCAAAGAAAGTCCGTACTCATTATCAGCCATTCCCCACTCCCCTGATGGGACTGACAGCCCACCTGAATAGTATGAAGACATTTCCAAGTGAAAACCTCTGAGCTACAACAGAAGCAGAAGTAAGCCTTTTCTGAGCTTCCCTTATCTGACTAAAGCAGAGCTTTACGAGACACCCACCACCCAAATTTGGGGAGTCGTGATTAGGAGCGCTTGATCTTGGACTTTAGAGCATTCCGAAAGATTGTGTAAACAGGCCAGATCAGATCCTTCCGTCCTTCGAAGTCCTAATCCACCAACCCCCCTGTGAAGATGGCATATAAACCTCTGTCTCTAGCTGTTTGGGGAGCCTCTCCATCGGAAAGCTCCCACATAATAAATAAACTTTTCCTCTGTTAATTTACAGGTAATGAATTTGCAGGACCCTAGCCACTTGAACCTGAGATGGCAGAGGCTCCGGTTTCCTCCCAACATCCTCCTCTCACTAGCCGCTGGCCAACACTAATTGACTTTCTCTCTCTGCAGATTTGACTGTTTTAGACATCTCATGCGAATGAAATCTTACAGTGTGTTCTTTGGTGCCTGGCTTTTTTTTTTTTTTTTAATATCATCATGTTTTCCAGGTTCGTCCATGTTTTAGCGTGTGTCAGTCCTTTATTCTATATTTTACCTAAGCAAAAGTGCGTGGTGTGGATACAGCACATTTCGTTTGCACATTCAACAGTTGATGGGCATTTGGATTGTTTCCCCTCTGGGCTTTTGAATAATGCTACCATAAATATTCACGTGCAAGGTTTTCTTTGAACGTCTGTTTTCAGTTCTCTGAGCTATCTGCCAGGAGTGGAATTGCTGATCACGTGGTCACCCTATGTTGAGCTTTTTCGTGAAGATGCCAAGCTGTTTTCCACATTGTCCGCGCACCACACGCTATTCTCGCCAGCAGTGTGTGGCAGTTCCAGTTTCTCCATATCCTTATCACACGTGTGATTTTCCATTTTTTTATATTGGCTGTCCCGTGATTTTAATTGCCCAATGACTATTCATGTTGAATAGTCTTTTGGGCGTGCTTATTGGCTATTTGCAAGGAGAGAGCAATGGATTTGCAGCCCGTGTGTGTGTGTTGATCGATCCTGTGCCACCCTGCTACACAACGGCAAAGCCATTTAGACCTCGGTTTCCCGGCACAATGACCAGTTACTGAATCCGTGACTGTCCAGGGAATGGGGACACAGAAAAGGTTTTGACCTGGATCTCTGCATGGGGAGATGGCCACTACTCCCGAAAGTGAAAAACAAGAAACACCGGGAGGAATCCAGCAGGGCAGCTGAGATCGAGAGCCCAGGGACTGGTCAGGTAATTCCACCTGGGGAGGTGGTGGAGGCTCTTTCACTCTCCACTCCACAAGGCAGGGAAGTTGTGGCAGAGCATTAAGCACCCGCTTCACCCCCTAGGAGCTGAAGGCAGCTGGGTTTTGTGAGATCTCCTGTGTTGACCTGAAATGCAAAGAGGCAGCTTCCTGGCCAGGACAAAGCGCCTCTCACCTCCGGGTCCTCACTGTCCTCCTCCCTCCAGCGCTGGAAAATCCCACCCACCTCTGCCCAAACTGCGAACGAACGAACCGGCGAGGAAAGAGCGGAGTCAGAGCCTGAGCCCGAGGCTGGGGGTTGCCGGACAGCAGGTGGTCTGGGGAAACCTGAGCCTGCGCGGGCCCGTTGTGGCGAGTGTACTGGGGGCAGGAAAATCTGACGCGTTAGGGGCTCGTCAGCATGCCCGTTGTGTTGCCCTGGCTTTGATGTACTGCCCGTTAATTGCTGTTAAAAGCGATTCACTTAAGGGTGCTTACACTGGGGAGTGGATCTGGGCAGGGGTGACTTCAGTTCTCCCTTGAAGCCGTTCTGTACTCGTGAAGATGTAGTTTCCTTAAAAAATAATCAACGAAGGATTACATTTCTCACAGGAAAGAGTCAACGAATATCTTCTCAGTCAATTGCTTATTAGCCAAACAGACGGAGGTTACCCGCGGGCCTAGGGAGCTCCTTAGACTGTTGTTTTCAAATATCTTTACTCGCATGTTCCACTCTCTCCCTCTCTGTCTCTGTCTCTGTCTCTGTCTCTGTCTCTGTCTCTCTGGTGGTCCACGCCCCGATGGAACACCTCATCTCTGAGTAGCGGCATTACCTGTTGCCTTCCTTTTCCCCTCTGCACTACACCTGCCCTCCTTACGTGAACATGATTTTGCAAGAGGAGCGTGTTCCTTTTTCGGTAGGAAGGAAGATATAAATCAAGGCGCCAGGCAGGCAGGAGAAAGCTGCGAGTCGCTGTGACTCCTTCGGACCCAGCGCATGCCCCCGACCCCCACCTAGGCGGCGTGGACGCCAAGTGCAGCAGCCCCAGGGGAACGGAGGAAGGGGCGCTGGCTCCCTAGCGCGTCCCTGGCAAGAAAGGCGGTGACGAGCGCGGGGAGTGCCTGCTCTTGGGCATCTGCCTCTCACCTGAGGAGGGAGCAACGAAAGTTCTGATAACCTCAGGCACAGGACTGATGCAAACCCGTAACATCGTTTCCGAATATTACTCGTTGAAACATTTTTTTCCTCTAGTTTTGCGACTGTTGAACGGTAAATTTTCCGTCGTATTATTGTTCCACCACGTTCACCGTTTGCCCTCTTGCCGGCAGGGACCCTACAAGAGGGACAAGTTGGTTCTCCTGAGAAAATGGCAGTGGACCGGGGGTTTTCCCTCCGACTTTCCCAAGCCCACCTCTCCCCGCCCCTTCTGGCCCGGGGGAAGGTCCGAGGACCTCCCACCCCTCCCCTGGGCGGGGCCAAGACCGCGGAACAGGACTGCCCCCTCCGGGTACCTGCAGTCCCCATCCCCCAGAGGAACTGGAGCAACGCGGCCGTCGGGGGAGGGCTGGCGCCTGCCGCTTTAAGGCAGGGCTGGGTGAGGGGCGCAGTGGAGCCCTGCCGGCGCCCGCGCGAGGAGCAGAACGGACCGGGTCTTCCCCTCTGGTGCGGCCTCAGCCAGGTGGGTCCCCTCCGCCTTTCTTCCTTTGCCTTTCTTGGCCTTTCCGTGACGCGGGGGGACGCGGGGTTAGGGGCTGCGGTCTGGGCTTGGGTGGGACCTTGCCCGTCCTGCAGCGAGTGGGCAGTCGGTGCCCGACGTGCGCCCCTTGCCACTGGCGGCTGCTGCCCATCCGGGGTCGGGGCGGGGGGCGTTTCGGGAGGTGAGGTCTGGAGTTTCTGCGAGGCTAGCTGAGTTCTGGACCCGGTTGCGTGTAGGGAGAGCCTCCAAGTAGATCCCCTCGGGTGTCCCGCGTCCCGGGCCTGGAAGCGGCTTCCTGGGGCCCGCAGAGCGCGGCGGGGTGGAGAATCGGGTGGGCCCGCGGATCCCATCTGTCCTCTCTCTTCCGCCCCATTTACGGGCTGCCCGGGGGTGTCTGCCTGGTGGGTTCGGATGGAGTGCGCTGCCACGGGGACTGGGCTCCCCGGAATGCATCCCCAGAGAAGGAACCTTTCCTTTTAAAGTTTTGAACTAAAATATTAAATAGCTCTGTTTCCTCACGTGCATTTAACTACGTGGTAGAACAAGTCCCCAGATCTCTGGGGGCTTCCTCACGCGATGGGAATACTGGTGGGTTACGGTTTCATCTATTTACAGTTCTGTGCAATTGGAGGGATCGAACACAAGGGTGATTATTAATGAAAGACCCGATGAAGCTCTTTAAAGAAGTAATTTCAGGTTGTCGGAGATAATAAAAGATGGCGGTAGCAGCACAAAAAATATGTATAAGGAGAACCAATGAGATGTACACAAAGAAGTCCAGAAGGAAAGAAAACGGGATGTTTTCCGAACACATTGTTAAGAGCGTGAGTGTGCGTGTGCGTGTGTGTGCGCGCTAATGTGCTTCCAGTTACTAATAGTGAGGCAGGAGACTGGCCTTATTTCCAAAACTTAAAAACTCAACTTCTGCAGAGAAGATCTGATGACAGGAGAGGGCAATCGAGATCCAAGGGTCAGGGATATTCATATAAAGGATTCCACCTTGTTTACTGAGGGATGATAAACCAAGACTGGGTAAAGCAGTCTTGGGGCCACTTGAGACAAGCCAGACTCAAGAGACGTCAGGAAACGGCAGGTGATTCAGGTCCCTCAGATGGGCAGGTTTTGGTTGGGAACTCGTGTTTTTAAGAAATTGTACAGGAGTGTAATTTCTGTTTGTATTTTCCTTGTATGAGTGGTTGGGGAATCTTGTATATGTAAGAGCGTTGTGTATGTATGTGTGTTTCCTGTGAACTGTTAATGTCTATGTTTTCTTTTTTTAAAGATTTTATTTATTTATTTTTAGAGAGGAGAAGGAAGGGAGAAAGGGGGGGGCATCAATGTGTGGTCGCCTCTGGAGCACTCCCTACTGGGGTCCTGGACCGCAACCCGGGCGTGCGCCCTGGCCTGGGAATCGAACCAGGGACCCTTTGGGTCTCAGGCCGGCACTCAACGCACTGAGCCACACCAGCCAGGGCAATGTCTATTTCTGTTGGGTTGCTACTCTTTCTCTTAACTGGTATCTAGAACCTTGCTCTATATGAGGAAGACCGGTGATGTGAGTGGAAGTATTTTTTCCGATTTATCATTGCTTTTCTAACTCTTTTTTTTAACATGCTGAATTTGATGTGTTCACATTTATGTGTTTTTAATGGCTTTTTGAGTCAAATGTACAAAAGGCTTTTCCTGCTGCGTGTAGTCTCCTGCCCAGTATTTCTTCTAGTAGGCGTATGGGTTCGTTGTACATTTTTTAATCTTTCAAGCTTTTATTTCAGGGCAATGACCTGTGATGGATTTTAGATCTCTCTGAAAGCAGCCACGTCGGTAGACTGTACATAGTCCTCAAGAGCAGTGTTCTGCTCCTCCAGAGTACCTGTCCCAAATTTATCGCCTTCTCCTACACACTGTATTTGAAATTTTTAAATTGCCCACCAGCCTGGATTCAGTTCAGAAGAGCCCCAGACCAAGCCGTCTGACTGAATGCTCCAGATACACTCCTCTAATTTTGCCACATCCGTCTCGTCATCCCCAGGTTTCACGTCTAATAAGATAGAAGACTTGGCAACAAGTGCAGGTCTTGGGATTTCTTTGACTCATACTCAGCGAGGGGTTTTTCTCTCAGTCGCTTTGCTTCTTTCCTTTCCTCCTCTTCATCAGATCCAGAGAGATCGATGTCATCACCTTAGGTCCACTTCCTGTGGTGTCTTGCACATGAGCCGGGCCATACTTGCCCAGCGCTTTCTTCACTCCTGGCAGGTTGACCTTTTACTTTTCGTAAGACTTGATATGATTCTACCCACGTAGGGCATGTAGGGCATGATGCAAGTTGTCAGGTGGTGGGCCGGAAACTGCTTCAAATACGGCCACACCTGCTTGTCGTGGCACACATAGCCCTCGATTGTAGCACCTGGTCATTTCTGAGCACCTGGAGGCCTGCGGGGACTTTCAGGTCTTCAGAACCCATGGCCTCTGCTGATCTGGGAGCTGGGTGGCAGCAAAGGAAAAAGGAGCACAGGCAGTTGGTGCCCAGCGCTAAGAGGGGTGGGGGGAGTGTTTGTTGCACATTTAACTCTCCGATCTACGTAGAGTTTCTCCTGGCTTATTGGGACAGGTGTAGAACTAAGAACTTATTGTAGCTGGCCACCCCTCGTCCCAAGACCATCTTTATTCTCACTGATTTGGGAGGCTGCCAAATTGTATACCGAATTCTGGTGTGTCTTCAGGTCTATTCTTGGACTTTGTGGTCTGCTATGTACAGGGGTGGACAAAATTAGGTTTACAGTTGCCAGTTTATTCTTGTATTATTTATTAGTCATAATCTTAACCTGCATGCCTTTTTCCTGCATGTGAACAACTCTAAACCTACTCCTCCCTCCGGCCCCACCGTACTCTCACATACGGTAAGACTAGTTCTCTCACAGCATGGCTACTCATCGCCATAACTCTCACGGAAATTCCTGCCTCTTTGTCTTTCCTTATGAACCATGGAAAGCAACAAAACCTTGAAGAGCCTTTTGGATTTTCTTTGGGACTAGTTGGTTAATTAGCTGATGAAGAATTGATAGGTCCATGAGGTTAAGTCTCTTTATTTGAGATTATAGCACATCTTGACTCTTGTTTAAATCTACTTTTCTATCCTTCAGAAATTTAAAAGTTTTCCTCATGTAGATTTTCATGTGTTTTTTAGATTACTCCTAAGCATGTAACCTGTCGTCAGTGACATTTTTGCGCGGATAGTTATTCAAGGAATTGGCTTGGAAAAGTATTTTTAAAGCCCTTGAACGTCAAGAATTTCTTTAACTTTCTCAGAATCAGTCGGTGGTGTAGTTTCCATATTATAATCAAACCTGGGGGAACGTTAAAGCATTTTGAAGCATGCCACTATGAATGTTGGATTTTTGAGCACTGAGTGGATAAAAAGAAGTTATAAATAAATGTCTCAGAAACATTTTCCCTCTTTATGTGCACTGCTGCAAACTTTGTTCAAATGTCACTGCTTTTTGTAAATGCCTCGTTGGAAAGAGAGTGAAACCCTTGAACTGCCCTGCTGTTGGTTTGTTTGTTTGTTTGTTTGTTTGTTTTTTACAAACTTCTAAGATCGTAACCTGTTAAAAGTTAATATTAAAGCGGAAAGATGTTGTCTGAGACCTTATTTCTTAAGCCAGCAAGTAAGCCCTGATCCACACGAGCACATGGTCCCTACGGCATTGCTGTGAGCCAGGTGGTCTCAATATGCCCCTTTGCCCGAAGCTAACACTGGTCCATGATGAAGGCAGAGAATATGAACCACCTGCTTGAGTTCCCAGGTGTCTCTCCAAACAGGGAGTACTTGATGTCAACTGTAAGCCGGGGAAGTAGGGGATCAATGGACTATTATGGACAAGAAGATCGGACAACGGTTTTCAACACAGCGACTGCAGAAGATGATGAATATCTCTCCTAATTCATAATGAAAGTGTATAGACACACTTATTAATACATAAGATTGGCTTAAGAAACTGCGGCCAAGATGGCAGCACAGGTAAACACGGCTCGCCTCCTCGCACAACCGCATCAAAATTACAACTAAAGTACAGAACAACCATCATTCAGAACTGTCAGAAGTCAAGCTGAATGGAAGTCCTACAACTACAAAATTAAAAAAGAAACCATGTTGAGACTGGTAGGAGGGGTGGAGACACAGAACTAGCTGGTCCCACATCCACATGTGGCGGATAAAGATCGGGAGGGCTATTGCAGGAACAAGGGGTCCCAGCCCCACCCCAGCCCCCCGCCCAGCCCAGGCTTCCAGTGCCAGGAACGGAAGTGATGACGTCTGGCTGTCAAAACCAGAGGGGATTGGGACTGTGGAAGACAAACTCCTAGAGTCTCAGGCAGTTCCTCTGAAAGGGCCCACGCACAGTCTTACCGGGACTCACTGCCTCTGAGCTCCAGCACAGGAGCAGCAGCTTGAAAGGCATCAGAGACAGGCCGGGAAGACATGAGTTGTTTGGCATCAGGGCGAGAGCTGGGGAGCAGATTCCTCCCAGACAGAAGTGCTGGCAGAGGCCATTGTTCCTTTTCTGAGCGCTACCCTCCACAGAGCCGCAGAGCCACAGAGCCGGCAGGCGGGGGCCAGATCTGAGACTCCACCAACCTGGTTCACACTGTTTGTCCCACCTTGGCGATCCCCGAGGCTCCACCCCACCCGACTTTTGGGCCCACCCAGGCCGTTTCTGCTGGCTTTTCCATACAAATGGCTTGTCTTGGCTCATGCTTCACATCTTCCATAATTCTCTCAAACAAGCAGCATCTGGCCCCAGCATGCCCCATGCCTACTGCCAAGTGGCCCCGGGCCCGGCACTAGCAGCAGCTGGCCTTGGTTCACAGCTTGGACTCACTCGGGCACCTCCAAGCCCAGCACAAGTAGCAGCCATCTGCAGATCACTTTGCAGCTTATTTGGGTGGCCCCAGAGAGAACACAGGGGGTGGCTGACCTTGGTCTGCGCCTCTTGGGGGGCGCCAGAGCCTGCGCACCCAGCGGACAGCTACAGACCACGTCGGAGCACCACCACCCAACCACCTCTACAAGTGACACACTGAAGGGGCGGACTCAGTGGGCACCAGAGCCCTGCTGAAGTGAGTCCTGCCCTGCGGAGTGGGCCCCTGCACAGCCGATCCTCCACAGTCGTTGGAGGTGGGTTGTCAGTGGTCATTGCCACTCCTTGCAGCTGATAGGCCTGACAAATCCCTCCCATTGACCGGGCAACAGCAATCAATGCTCGGATGCAGGAGCGGGGCGTACACTGGTTATCAGGATGCTCAGTGAACTTAGTGAGAGCCTCAACAGCATAAAAAAGAGTCTGGAAACCATAAAAAACACCGTCAAAAATGAAGGATACACTAACTGAAATGAAGAACAATTTACAGGGATTAACAATAGAGGGGATGGAGCCGGGAATCAAATCAGAGACTTAGGATACAAGGAGGCAAAAAACAAACAAACAAACAAACAAAAAAACACCAAAACACCCAGTCAGAACGACAAGGAAAAAGAATCCCCCCAAAATGACGAAAGTTTAAGGAGGTCTGGGACAGCTTCAAGTGTACCAACATTCACAACACGGGGGCGCTGGAAGAAGACTGAGAACAAGAAATTGGAAGCCTCTTTGAAACAATAATGACAGAAAATTCATGGTGAAGGAAATAGGCATGCGAGTCCAGGAAGCAGAGAGAGTCCCAAACAAGATGGGCCCAAAGAGGCCTACACCAAGGCACATCACAATTAAAGTGCCAAAGGTTAAAGACGGAGAGAATCTTCACGGCAGCAGGAGAAAAGCAGTTAGTTACCTACAGGGGAGTTCCCATAAGACTGTCAGCTGGTTTCTCAAAAGCAACTTTGCAGGCTAGAAGGGGCTGGAAAGAGTATTCCAAGTGATGAAAAGCAGGGACCTACAACCAATATTACTCTGCCCAGCAAAGCTATCATTTAGAACCAAAGGGCAGATAAAGAGCTTCCCAGACAAGGAAAAGCTGAAGGAGTTCATCGTCACCAAACCTTTATTATATGAAATGTTAAAGGGTCTTCTTTATGAAGAAGATCAAAAATATAAACAAGAAAATGGCAATGAATACATACCTATCGATAATTGAATATAGAAACAAAATAAACGAGTAAGCAGGACAGAAACAGAATCCTAGAGACAGAGAACGTTTTGATGGTTTCCAGAAGGGAGGGGGGTCGGGGATACGGGCAAAAAAGGTGTAGGGATTAAGAAATACAAATTGGTAGTTACGGTATAGTCATGGGGGTGTAGAGTACAGCGTAGAGAGTAGAGTAGCCGAAGGCCATGTATGCATGACCCATGGATATGGACAATGGTGCGGGGATTGCCCGAGAGAGTGGGGTGGGGGTCTGGGGCTCTGGGAGAAAATGGGGGAAATTTGGGAGAACTGTAATAGCATAAACCATAAAATACAATTTAAAAATATATAAAAATAAAACGAGAAAACCAAATAAATAACAAATTGCGGTGCGTATAACCCAGACATTAAGGAGGATTAAAAGAAAATAAACTATAATACACTTCCATTATCCTGCTTTCTCATGGGCTGCTAGGATAGATAAACATCTCTATTGAAACAGAAGCTGACCCAATGCTGATCGTTTTCTTCTTGAAAGTCTCCCATTGATATTATTGGTTCTTCATGATACACTAACCTTTCTCTGGTAATTAAGAATAAAATAATAAATACGTAAAATGTTTTTTTTTTAAAAGAGAGGCTAGTTCTCACGTTGCATAAAGGGCAGGGCTTTTTATATTTATTGGGAGCTATTTACATCTAATTAATGGTTTTGTGCTAAAAGCGAGTAAGATAGTAAACCTCCTCCAATGCTAGTTCCCTTTCGTGTCTCTAATAGGGAACCCAAACGCCTACACGTAAGCCATCTGTATTCAGTCTGGCCCCTCAGTGACTCCTGAGCGTGCCCCCACTGAGAACGTGCCGGCACAGCACTGGCTGGGAGTGGCTTGGACTGTGTGCCCAAGTTCAGTGTGTTTCCTCAAGTGTGGTACAAACTTTCTCTTCTAAAGATATAGCCGTCCGTAGGTTCTGGTCCACTGCTAGGTGCCCCGATGAGGGGCTGTTGCTTTTTGGTCACGAAGGCAGGCCAAGAGGAGCCACCAGGTACAAGGCACTGCTCCATGGAGCCTTAGAAGCAGGTGTTCTCCCCCCAAACTGGCCAACAGGGGGCGCCGCCACATTGCCAATTGTATTTTAAACAGAGGTTGGCGTTTTTTCTTCAGCAAAGGGCGGAGGGAGAGGACTTGGGGGAGGGCAGGTTGGCGTCTCTGGTGCAATACTGCCACCAAGCGGAACTCGTTTACCGATCCCGTGAGCCTTGCCCCGTTGCTTCTGGGTTAGGAGCCACAGGGCTTTGAAGTCAGAGGTCCAGGCAGGACTAAGGACCAGCCTTCCCTCCACACCTCTTCCCCCAAGGTCCAAAGCTCGGCCGGCCACGAGAGATGCGTGGGCCAAGTCGCAAGGGCCTGGTAACCGGCGGGTCCAGCATAGGAAGCCGAGTCTTGGGAACCTGGTGGACACCATGTCTGGGCTATACTGACAGAGGCAGCCCTCCCAGAAGGAACCCAAAAGCTAAACCCAGGTGCTGTGGGCATTTGGCCGAGTACCCCTTCCACTCAGAGCGAAAGCACATTTGACTTCGGGCCGGTTTCGGGCCCCGGAAGCCTCTCTTGGCTGCCATGCAGCGTGGCCACAGACCACTGCAAGGCTGCAGTCATTGGCCACAAGGGTGGAGGCCGACCGTGATGTCCTTCTGTCTGACTGCGCATCAGGTGTAGAGCCTGGCTACCCAGCGTCAAGGGGGCTTGGGGTGCTTACTGGAGGTGTGTGTTTTCAGGCAGGGGGTGAGGGTGGGTGGGCAGCACTTCAGGGCAATGTATCCTGGAGTTGGGGGTGGGCGGTGTTCTCCATAGCAGAGTCCAGAAGGCACAGGCCCTAAATGGAGTGAGTCAATGAGGAAGCAGCAGCAGCCCCTTCCTTCGAGGCCCGGGTCAAAGGAGCAGTGCCTAATACAGACGTGACAGCTGCAGTGCCATCTCGAGTTTCACGCCTCTGGTGGACGCCTGTCCTGAGTGCTCCAGAGTCAACTCCGGGTGGACCAGTCCCACAGGCCATTGCTTCTGCAGACTTCAGCTTCCTGGGCCATCCCCTCCAAGATCCCATGAGAGGCTTCAGGACATGGTGAAAGAATGGTTCGTGCTTCTGCGTCTTAAACCAGTGCTTGCTTCTGAGTGGGTGGTCAATGGATCAAGGCAGAGGCTCACCACCGCTGGATGTGGCCCTGGGCGGTGGACCCAGCCTCTTTTCCCCACATCTACCAAGGATGGGGCACCCCTGGCAGATTCACGAAGGGGGCTCACACTCCTGGACACACAGGCCTTGCTTGGATTACCAGCTGTCCCACTTGACCATTTCTGAAGCCCCGTGACCAGTACTGCCTAGTGTGGGGAAGTGGAAGGTCGGCATTTTTGCTGCAATACTGCCATTAAGCGGAACCCCTTTGACGGTTCACTGAGCCCCGCACGTGGCTTCTGAGGAAGGAGCCAGGACACAGTGAAGTCAGAAGCTAGGAAGATAAGGAAGGAGCCCAGCCTCCACCACTCCTCCTCTGAAATCCAGATCTCTGCCAGCCAACGTGGATGGGCTGTGGCCACGTTGGCTCCACAGACGTGCACTGAGACAAGGCCCAAGGCGGAGGTGCCTGGTTGGTGGGCCACAGGAAGTGAGGATGGAGAGCCTTGTGGCCGCACTGTCTGTGCTGCACTGACTGAAGCTGCACGTCACAAGGGAACCTGGCGAGCGGCTGTGGGCATTTGACCGGCAACCAACCCCTTGGGGTAAGAGCAAGTCGGCCTGGGTTGGCCGAGAGCCCTAGAAGCCTCCTTCAGCCACTATATAGCCCAGACAAAGAAAGTGAGAGACTTTCACTTAAGGGACTCTGCTTACCTGGGGATTATACCTATTTTAAGTGTAAAGGGCACAGAGTGATTGGCCCCACACTCCTGTGAAAACACGTGCCACCGAGATGGTATTTGGCTCTGCATGTGTAGCACAATTCTTTGCAATAAAGAAGCAAGTGATGACTTAGGGGCCACTTGAGACACACCCGACACAGAGCAAGAAACAACAGGCAACACAAGCCCCTCAAAACATCAAGTCATTACATATAAAAACTTGTACAACACAGGAAGTTTGGTTCACATTTTACTTGTATGAGTACGTGCGGAATCTTGTAATTTAACCCTCTATTTCAAGTTCTTTCCCTGGGGGGCTGCTCATGTTTCTTCATGTTTTCTTCAATAGGTTTTGAGTCAAAGATAGAAAGGCATTCCTGACATAGGTATTACAAATGAAAGGCCCTGTAGTTTCTTGTTTGTTGGTTTGTTTTTGGTTTTTTTGCTAGCTGTGGGATACTACATACAATACATTAAAATCAGGTAGTTTGTACCAGTTTATGGTGTAATGTGTTACATTAACATTCTTTTCTATCTGGCTACCATTTTGGCAAACCTTTGTCATGCCTTCGATGCTTTGGAAGAAAATCTTGAGATGGACACAATTTCAGGCGCTTAGGGCAGACCCACAGGCCCGCCATGGAGCACCCCCTGTGAGGTCCTCCTGTCCAGCTCTGCGAAAACAGGTGGAACCCGGCCAGCCCTGGCCAAGGGTCTTGCCTGGGATCCGGCCAGAGGATGCGATCAGAGCCCAGAAGGTGACGGCCCTCGCCAAGAGGAAGGAGCCCTTGAGCCGCGGTGCCATCCCGCGGGGTCTCCCGCATTCCGGCACGGGCTTGTCAGGAAGGCCCCGGCATGCA
>PVJD01013565.1:0-33331 GCA_004026545.1 Mormoops blainvillei
AGGAGGAGAAGGAGAAGGAGAACAGTAACATCTAAAGGATAGGGTGGTTATAAAAAAGAAATGTGTGGAGGCAGGAATCTCAAGTCTGATTAAATTAATAATAAACTGATAACTGCAACCTGGCAGGGCGCTTGAAGTCAAGTCTGCCCTGAACCATGGTTCTAAGAGTTAAACAAAGGCAGTCATGATGGAGAGGACTGGCCCAGTGCCTTTTTACCCTGTCGGTTTCATAGTGTACTACACTGTGCCATCAAGGCTTCTACCACGGACATGCTGGAGCATTGGTGCTGAGACAAAGCTGCTCTCTGGGAAAAGTCTTGGGGTCCTGGCCACCACCTCCTGCACCAGCGCACCAAGATGAGTGACTGTTTCATTTTCATTAAAATGTCAGCATTGGTGCTACGTTACCTTTAAAATACCCTCCAATAATTCTCAACGCCTGGCATTCCCTCTCTATGAAATCTCCTCCCCTTGAGGGTAGGCTGGATTTGGGGACTCACTTCTAACACATAGGATATCGCAAAAGTGATGGGCTATCGTGTTTGAGGTTAGGTCACCAATAGACTGTAGCTTCTGTCTTGGGTGTCCTCTCGCTCACTCCCTATAATGCAGGTGAGCTGCTATGTTTTGAGCGGCTGTATGTAGAGGCTCAAGCGTCAAGGTACTGAGGATGGCCTTCAGCCAACAGCTCATGAGCAAGAGAATCCTGAATCTAGCCCTGCAACTGAGCTTAAAGTGGAACCTCCCTCTCTGGCACCTTCAGATTCGACTGCAGCCCCAGCCAGCAACCTGATTCTAACCTCCTGAGAGACCTTGAATCAGAGGCATTCAGCTAATTCACATGCAGCTCCCTGACCCTCTGAAACAGTGAGATAATAAATGCTATTGTTTGAGGTTGCTAAATTTTGGGGTAATTTGTTACAAGGTAAGATAGATAACTAATTCAATCAACAACTTTTATCTAGAATCTGGGTGACTCAGTCAGTCATTATGAAACCTGAATGATGCAGCGGGTACAAAGCCCTTTGCACGCAGTAAGCCTTGGCAAAGAGAAGGGGTTGTTATGTTTCCATCTGACTCATGTAAGAAACCTGCCTGGAAGCATGTCTCAAGCTGAGGGGCACAGAGAGCTACAAACCTCAGCTACACTTTTTGACTCCCTGTAGAATGTATTCAACTTCATGTTAAACTTTTATCTCTTAAAAAGCCTGAGATAAGAAGAAGCTGCCATTCTGAAGAATATTTTTGCATCTTTTAAAAACTCCTACTTGGGGTACCATCTAATGCATCGTCCTCGATCCACCGAAAGGATATTATGAATGATGATCTCTATAATAACTTCTTGGAGGGTGATAGCCAAAGCTTTCCTGATACAGACATGTTTCCTTTTATTATGTAATGAGAGTCATAAATGATTGGGATTTCCTTTTTTGCCTTGACTCCAAGGAAGCTCAGGTTCAAGATGTATATACATATACAGTAGCTGTTTTTGACCTAAATATCTTGATATAACTCTCTTCCTCTTTCTCTCTTTATTTAAATATTGGTTTCCTAACTTGGTTATAAAATGGAAGAAACAAGACAGGTGTTTCTACTAGAATTCCTTTTAAGGAAATAATACAAAATACAGACCATGCCTAATGCACATAAATTGCAAACAACCTAAATAGTCACCAATAAAGGTTAAGAATTACCACATCCATTTGGTGAAAACATTCTGCATCATTAAGAGAGACGTAGAGTAGTCGTTTTCAAAATGTAGAGCCTGGACCCAAAGCATCAGCACTACCTGGGAACCTGTTAGGCAAATTTCCAGGCCCCATCCCAGACACTCTGGGGATGGTGTCCGGCAATATCTATTTCAGCAAGCCCTGCAGGCGATTCCCATGCACCTGGAAGTTTGAGAGCCTCTCATGTAGAAGAATCTGAATAATATGTTAAGTGAAATGAAAGATTCAGAATTATATATTCAGCATAATCACAGCTATGTAAAATATATGTAGACAAAAACAATTGGAAAGAAGTGCATTAAAATGTCTGCAGGGGTTACCTCTAAACAATAAGGAACTTCAAAAATTATCCCTCAATGAATATATTCTTTTAAGTATTTTATTTTACCTTTGATTTTAGAGAGAGGGGAAGGGAAGGAGAAAGAGAGAGTGAGAAACATTGACATGAGAGAGAAACATTGATTGGTTGCCTTCTGTATGTGCCCCAGGCGACTGAACCTGCAACCCAGGCATGTGCCCTGACCAGGAATTGAACCTGCGCCTTTTGGTTAGTAGCACGATGCCCAACCAACTGGGCTGCACTGGCCAGGGTGAGTATATTCTTTTGTAATCATAACCCTCCAACTCAAATGCCATAGAGGAAGATAGAGAAATGGACCAATGGCTGCTGGATGATTGATTGGGAGCCCACAGACAGGCAGAAGCTGTAGCAGGCGGCTGTGCTTGGCAGGAGGGCCAGTGAAGGGCACTTTCTGTGGGTACTGGATCAGGCATGGAGTCATCTACCTTGGGCACAGGTGGCTGAGCACGTGGGTAGAGGTCGCACACTGGCGCACAGCACCCACCACCACGACACTGCTGAAGTGCTGTACCTCATGGAGGACTGCCCGGGTATAGCACAGTCGCTCACGGTCCTCGTAGCAGACGGCCTGTACAGCACTGTGTCCAGCTCCTGCTGCACCCTCTCTGTGGGAGGCTTGGTGTGAGCCCAGGGAGGGCGCTGCAGCCCAGTTTCCCCACCACGCCCCACTGTTCCTGTCCCTACCCATGGTGGGCCACGTAGGCTCAAGGCCCCTGTGTCACCCCACTCCACTCAGCCACGCAAGTCCCATAATAGCAGGTCTTCTCTGGGGCAGAGCTTGTGAACAAGATTTTGCAGGCTTTGCTCCTCCTGGGGGGACTCAAAAAAGGGGAAGGACCCAGATTTGAGCACCCACTGTCTGCCAGGTACTCTATATACAAAGAGTCTTATGGGGTAGAAACTATTGTCTCCACCTTACAGATAGGACAACTGAGGCTCTGACAGGACAGGTAGTTCTGTCCAAGGCCACAAAACTGGTGGAGCTCGGATTTGAACTTAGGTCATAGCTGGTTTGTTCCTGAGAGAGCTCTAGCCACCTTTTTCTTCTATGATCGTGATCTTGAGGCGGACATTAACTCAGGGCGTGGCACTTAGTAGGCACTGAATCATTAACGAATGAGTGAAATAATGTCAGCCCATTTTACACTGGTTTTGAGAGGTTGAATGACTTGCCTGGATCACACAATAAGTAGCATCGTGGGACCAGAAGTCCCTCCTGTCTGACTCAAGTCCATGAACACACCCTGTACCACAGCAGCGACAGCAGGACCCGCCCTGAGCACCCAGAGACCAAAGAGAGTAGCAGGGCCAGGCACCTGCAGACCGGAAGTCCCACAGCAGGGAACGAGGCGCAGGGTAGTGAGCTGGCAGGTAACCGAAGTCCCCTTACTCTGGACAGCTCTGTGCTGGACCATGTAGATGAGCGGCCAGAGCAAGGTGGTGGCCGTGGCGTCAGTGCCCGCCAGAAGCAGACCGATCACCACCTGGATCAGGTTCTCCTCAGTGAATGTGGAGACAGAGTCTTCTGTGGCCTGGTAGGAGGCTGGTGGGTGGGGGGGCGGGGGAGGAGCTTCGGGCCTGAAGTTCTCCCCTGACAGAACCTTGGTGTCTCCCCCAGGCCAGGCCTGTCCCTAGACTTGTGGCACCAGAGTTCCCCTGGGTTCAGACCCCTTGAAAGTGTCTGAGACCAAGGACTGCACTAACTTTTGGGGTGGGGACTACCCTGGGGTTCTGGCCCCAGCATCAGCCAGGTTCCCTGCCTCCCATCAGACGCTTGCCTGTAGAAGCCGGCCCTGGCCTGGGAAAAGATGGGGAGAAAAAACCCTACATGGCTGCTGCTTCGGGGCTCAGAAAGCATGTAGACTGAGGCAGAGATGAGGAACCGAGGCCATGGCCTTGAGATGAGCTACGGCCCAGGAAGACAGTGCCCTCTCTCCCTCTGCAGCTGCTTCAGGCCCACCCTGGTGACCTGGGTCAGTAGCAACTGGTGAAGTCCTTGAGGGCTTTGGAGAACCTGAGCTTGTGCCCGCTGCTCTCCTGGCGGACGCAGCCCCTACAGCCCCCGTTACCTAAAAATCTTCCGGTGGCGTCCTGGGAGGTGGTGGAAGGCCCAGGGGAACAGGTCGTATAGTTGTGGGGAGAAAGGCCCACCCATGGGTTGCTCAGGTGCTGGTCCCTGAGTCAGGGCAGCTGATCGTCGTGCTGGGGGCTCCAAAGTGGGCTGGGGCCTCTGACACAGGCATCCCAGGACTGCTTGTCACCTGGAGACCCTTGGTGCTCCCAAAATGATCTAGACAGAAATGGGAGCCATGGTAGCAGAGACTGTGCTCAGGGCTCAGCTAGGATGTTGCAGGCCCAGACCACTGTGTTTACGGGGCTATGACCTGCCTCTTGCTCCCTGTCCACACAGCCTTGCTGAGCCACATAAAGAAGATTTGATTCTGTGCCTCGTCATTGTGCTGAGTAGCAGCCACCTAAGGAACCCAGAATCAGGTCCTGTGGCCTCCCTCCCGACTACCTCTTACCCTCCCTGTTAGGTCCTGGGGCTCCAGCTGTCCAATAGCCCACACACATTTGCCTCCCCAAGGGCTCGCTTACCCGGTGCCAAATGGTGCTGACAAATACCAGGCCAAAGTCGATGGCTTGAGACAGCTCCTGGAAGAAGGGATCCTCCAAGAGGAAGCAGTGGCTGGACATGAGGACCCCCGTGACTCTAAGTGTGGGCCTGACGATGGGCACCTGAGGGTTGCAGGGTCTACCTGAGACCAAGGGGCAGGGCTCAGAGTGAGGAGGCAAAAAGAGCACTGACCGGAGTGCACATCCATCTGGTATATAGTTGCTCATTGACTCCTTCGTTCGCTCTCACTCCTCATTCATTCACTCAACTTCACTCTCCATGCATTCACTCCACAAAAGCTTACTGAGCCCCTTCTGTGAGTTCAGAGAGACGTGTGGGAGGCAGACACTACATAAATGACAATAAAATGCAGGGCAGGTATGTCACAGCTCAAAATAAAGGGTGGAGGGACTAGCTAGTTGTCCCTGGGAATTTTGGTGGGCTCTCTTAGGACAAGTGACTTCAGTCTGAAAGGAAAAATGGCTTCTTACAGAGAGGGAAAGGGTGTGGATTAGGATACTCCAGAGAGGGAGCGGCACATGCAAAAGGTCTGAGGTGCTGGAGGAGGACATTTCCTTACCTGTAGAGAGGAAGGGTTCCTGGTTTCCCAATGGACTGGACATTCCTATGCCTGTATCCACCCCCTTTGTAGAAGCTTCCACGTTAGCGATTTATCTCAAATTCCCTCCCAGACTCACAAAGGTCTGCCCCTTTGTGTACACTCACAGACATGCACGCACAGGTGCATCGAGGAGGCTCAGCCTCCTCTGCAGGGATGTGTTTGTGGTCTGGGGATTAGGGAGGGCCTGCCCCAGCCTGCCCCTCTCCTGCTTCCAGTGGAAGACCAGCTCTGCTGCCTCTTCCTGCAGCTGCAGCTCCAGTGCCAGCCTGCCTGGGCCCAGCCCCGACAGGGGCACCAGGCAGAAGCATCTCTGCTGCCGCCACGTGTGCCCATTGCTGCAGACAACCCCTGGGCCCAGGCAGGGGGACAGTCATCAGCCATCCTCAACCTCCCAGGCCCAGGCCATCTGCCTTTCACTCCACCAGGGAGGGCAGACCCCAGGATGGACTTCCCAGTCAGCTTGGGCTGGGGCTCTGATTAGCAGATGAGGGGCATAGGGGGCGGGGGGTATCAGGTTCATGAGCCTGGTGCCCTCAAGGTGGTCTCAACTATGCTCTCCTCCTGGGACATCAACCTGACTTTGCCTTGAAGAGCCCCCACAAGAAATGGAGGAGGAGATAAAGAAGGAAAGGGAGGATGGATCCTGAGGGGAGAAGGGAGGAGGTGGTGTGGTTGCTGAGCCAGGTGCTGCACTGGGCACTTGCAGGAGTTCCGGCTCACCCCCTCTCCGCAGGTGCCCCTGAGGTGAGAGCAGTCATCATTCCCATCTAACAGATGAGCACACTGAGGGTGGAGAGTGGGGCTGACTTGCCATGGTCACAGAGCTGGAAAGGGACAGAGCTGAGGCTTGAACCTATGACTCTTTGACCTCCAGAGTGGGTTCCTTTCTGTGCCAACCCCTCCCCTACACAGGGACGTTTGAAGAGACAAGTACTCCTGGGAGTTTTTCTTCTCAGGAGTCCCAACTGGACTCCCTGGTGCAGTCACCAGTCAGACCCCACTGTTCCCCCAACAGGGAGGCAGCCATGCCTCTTTCTCCAAACAGGTCCCGGAAGACAGGGGTGAGGAGTTAGCCAGAGAACTGCTCCGAGTTGGAGACCAGGGCCTCTTTCACTGCCCTGAAGCCGCTCAGCACCACCATGGGCATCGGGCCCATCCAGATAGTGAACACACTGCCATGGGTCCGGGCCAGCTGTGGAGAGACAGGGTCCCAGGGCTGTGGAGGAAGATCAGCTGGCCCCATTCCAGGACCTTCCTTTTGGCATGAACCTCCTGACTTCTTATGCCCAATACTCACCTCAAGTGCACCTTCGCAGAGCACCCACTACTCCATTCCTAAGACAAGCCAAACCCCGTGTTCCCACGCCAGCACCAGTGCCAGTGGAGGTCACAGGCTCCCAAGGGGTGCGTTTAGAATAGTCAGAGCCCAGCTCTGGCTGGTGTAGCTCAGTGGATTGAGCATCGGTCTGTGAACCAAAGGGGTGCCAGTTCGATTCCCCAGTCAGGGCACATGCCTGGGTTACAGGCCAGGTCCCCAGTAGGCGGCATGCGAGAGGCAACCACACATTGATGTTTCTCTCCCTCTCATTCTCCCTCCCTTCCCCTCTGCCTGAAAATAAAATAAATAAAATATTTTTTAAAAAAGAGAGAGAGAGAGAGAATAGAGCCCAGGGTCACACACACAGCATTTGTATCCCAGTGGATCCCAGCGGTCCTGGGGAATGGGTGTGTCCTACCCACCCATTTTACAGGTAATATTAAATTATAACTACAGTGTTTTCAGGGCTGGGTTCCTTGTGGGCTTTACACATGTTACTTGAGTGCACCCAAGTAACATAAGTGTACAAGTTAGATATTGTTATCTCCGTTTTATGGGTAGAAAATAGATGCCAAGCAAGACAGCAAAGGGCCCAGCCCTCAAACCTACATCTGCCCACCCCCAGTACAGTGCTTGTCTCCCTGCCTGAGGAGCCTAGGGGTCGCTGTTATCCTCGACCAAATTTTAATAAATATTTAGTCAACATCAACCGAGAACTGAGCACTGCCATGGGGAAAAGAATTGTCTCCTGCCTTCCAGAGTTCTCAGCAACCATTCGGCTCTGGAACATGATAGAAGCCCTTAAAGGCTGTAGCTTTGGTGCAGCGGGGTCCTACTCCCTAATTTCCATCCCCAGTGGCTTTTCAGAAAATTCCTTCCAACCACAAACAGAGCCTTCCCGGAGCAGAGTCCTGTGACGTAGTTGTGTCCACTGTATTACATCGCAGTGGATTTCTCCTGTCTCAGAACTCTCTTAGGTCTACACCTTCAAATTTTTTAAGATTTAATTTATTTTTATTTTTAGAAAGAGGGGAAGGGAGGGAGAAAGAGAGGAAAAGAAACGTTGATGTGAGAGAAACATCAATCGGTTTGCCTCTAACACACCCCCAACCAGGACTGGACCTGTAACCCGAGCAGGTGCCCTGACCAGGAATCAAACCTGTAGCCTTTTGCTTTGCGGGACAACGCCCAACCCACGGAGCCACGCCGGTCAGGGCTTACGCATTCAATTTTTGCAGCCCTCCAACAGCCCTGCATTCGACAGGTGAGCAAACTGAAGCTCAAGACCACAGAGCTAGTTGGGTGGGAGGGCCAGGATTCACCCCCACGTGTCTCGCCCTAGTTCCTCCCTTCCAGTGCCCCTGGACTGGGAGAGACAGAGGGTTTGTCTGCCCACCCCTCAGGCCCTCTGACTCGCGTGCAGAGTTCCTACCTGGAGCAGTGTCTCTGGGCGCAGCTGAAATCTTAGTTGCCACAGGTTTCCAAGGATGGGGAAAGGGCAGCGACCGGGAGGAAGGCAGCTCCTTTCCAGGAGAAGGCGCCAAGTTGCAAGAACAGGAAGAAGGAAGCCAGGAAAGTCGGCCTGCTGAGCAGGGAGAACATCTTGGCCTGCACCTCCCCTCACCCTTTGGCTTCCCGTGCACTCCAGCCTTCCTTCCCTTTCGCCCTCCCTGGCCACCCTCCTCTCCCACCCTGCTTGAGCTACACTTTTGTGCTGGTGCTCTCCGGCAGTGTCTTGGAGGCTGGCAAATCCAAGGAGTCTTCTCCCAATGGAGAAAATCCATTTGGTCTCGCCAGTCACACCCAGGCCCTACCGTTCAGCAGGGCCGCAGGGCTCTGGCCTGGGTCAGGTTGGAACACCTTCACTCTCAGAACAGCCTCGCCTCTGGCCCGAGGAGCTCAACTCCAGTCAGGTCATTTCAGCCTCGGACTGGGCTGTCTCAGCTGGTCGCATGGGCCCGCTCAGGGAGTGACAGGAGCAACCACTAAAGGTGTCATTGTTTCCCCTCGGGGATATGCTATTGCGTCTCAGCGTGACAAAAGTTGAGTGCCTGCTCTCCTCTGCCTAGGCACTAAGCACCCTCTCTGGAGGCCTCACCAGCCTCCCGGCCACCCCGCCCCGCCCCCACCCCCTCCCCAGCTCCAGTCTCTAGTTAGTCTGGACTCTTCACCTGTCCAGGGTCCCTGTGTTTATCAATAATCAAGTTCTGTAGCCTTTGCTTTTGCTTCAACTCTTCTGGAGCCAGACTGCTGGAGTCTAGAGCCCAGTTCTACCTCACAGTAGGTGTGTGACCTTGGGTAAGTTGTCTAGCTTCCCCTTCCATCAGTTTTCTCATTTGTACAATAGAGATAATAATTTTGGTCAACTGTCTCATGGAGGTCTTGGACTGAGATGCATGGTACACTCAAGTTGGGTAAATTGAGGATAGTTTAATAAAGAGATTGTTTACAAAGTTACGTGCACAGGAGTTAGGGAAACCACCCTTTTATACTTAAGCATTAAAGACTCAAGGGACATTGTTTAATGGGTTTAATGTGGAAAACCCAACACCAACCTCTCCAGCAACACGGTCACTGCTTTCCCATTTCTATGCCTTTGCTCATGTAGTTCCCTCCGCCTAGACTGCCTTCCCCCTGCGTCTCCACCTCTAGAAATTCTATCTTCAAGGTCTGTCTTACTCAGCTGGATGTGGTGATAGCAATGCTTACTGCACAGGGCTGATGGGAGGATGAGCTGGACAGTTATGGGAAAGAGCTGTGGCTAATGTACCATGCTTCTAAAACATTACTGCTCCTGCAGTTTCCCAAAACTGCTCCCTTCCCTCTCCAACAAGTCATGTTCCATCTTCCTCAAAATGTTGCTTAAGAGATATGCTTCTCTGAAAGCTTCTCTAGCCAATCCCACCGATCTCTAACCACTACCTCCCAACCGTCTCCCACGGTGGTCCTTGCCTTACTCTCGGTTGAATCCTTGGTTCTGTTAATTATGTTGAGTGACCACCCCATCTTTTCTACAATATGAAAAGCTCCTAAGGGCAGGTACCAGGTCTACCTTTCTTTGGATTTCCCCAAATGTGTCATCCTATTGCTTGGAGTCCCAGGTGCCACTGAGTGGTGTGGACTCACTGACAAAAAGGACCTGGTGGGCCCAGCCACACAGTGCTCCCTCTCTGTGTGAGTAGACCAGGGACCCCTTTTTGGGAGTTCCTGCAGGCCACTCCTTTCACACACGCCAAAGCTTTCTCTTTCATACATGCCACCTCCTCTTCCCACTGCAACGTGAGGTACTCAAGCACAGGGATCATTCTCAATGGAAATATCTCTCTTGTAAGCCGGTATGTTGTTCTAGCCTTTATTTAATTCAGATGACTTGGGCACGTGCAGATGATAGTTTTGGAGGTGGTTGGGATGCGCAGCGCCAGTGGTCAGGAGGATTTTAGTAGAGGCTCTAGAACAGATGAAGGTAGTTGGGCAGTGACTCTGGTGGCAACTCTGGTTTTGGAGATAATGGTGGGATAGGACGATGGGTCTGTCATCTGCCTTGTTTACAAAGTTACGTGGCTTTGTGACCCACTGACCATACTCCATTCAGTGCTAGCTGTTATCTGGGTATCATGTTCAGGAATGCTTCTCAGGTATATAGCACCCAAGGCCTTTTCTTCAAGACATAGAAATGTTTTCCTCTACTGGGAGACTTGCTTACTCAACATTCCCAAATATGTTGAACTTTGACAAATCTCCTCTCCTTTCGCCCTTGCTCAAGAGTCAGTGTCCTGGCCGATGAAGGTGGGATGTGGCTCCTGGAACAGAGACCCGCTCCTGCACACGGGGTCAGACTACAGGTCTAGTCAGATTTCAGGAATGGCAAGTCCGGGACACAGATCTGGAATGGAGGCCACGAGGCAGTAGCCCCTTCTTCACTGATTGTCTGAGACCCTCAGCGTCTGATTGTGAGGTGTGAGCTCCCCAGTTCCCCAGTGAGAGGGCGGCGGTGGGCCACAAGGTTTCCACTTGAAGGGAAGCCCCATGCAGAGTGTGCCTACTCTGTGGGGGCCCGTCCTCGAGCCGCGCCTTCACAGGCGGTCGCCCTCTGACCCCAGCCTTCGGCATCGCCCAGGCTGCGGTGCCCCCTGTTTGCTCTGCTTCTCCCTCCTGTGCCTCTAGGAGCAACTCAAATCAACTAAAAGGTCTTGCCTGAGTACTTTCCCTGAATGAGGTATTTTTACATCAAATTTCTAAGCCGGTCCTCCCTACAATACTGTGAAGGGTTTTACTGCTTCCACTTTACAGATGAAGAAAGTCTCAGGAGGCTGCACTTCTTTGCTCAAGAAAGTGGTAGGGTTACAATTCTAACCGGGCTCTACTGTCTCCAAGTCCCAGCTGGAACCAGCTGAAGGCTAAGCGAAAACAGATGTGAAAAACTCAGAGCCAGCCATGCTTCCAGAGGTTCTGCTGTAGCTCTGGAGGGCTCCCTTCCCAGGGCCCGAGCTGGTCCCAAATCTTCCGTTTGCATCCTGTCTGATGCTGCACCCAGAAGCCTTTTCTTTAGGGCTGAGATGCCCTTTCCTCTCCTCCTCCCTTTTCTACCTGCAGAACCCCAGGGGTGGGTGGGTTGGGGAGTGTGGGTTTCTGTGGCTCCTGGAGAAACAGCAGATAAAGAATGTATGTCACAGCCTTAACCAAGGGAGCTGTGCCCCAGGCAGGAGCCATTTCCCATAACCGACTGCCCCTGGCGGAAGATGCCTCCACCCGCCCTACCCCCTGCAACGGATGAAGAGTAGATCAAAAGGCTGCCTTCTCCCACCTTCAGATCTACCCAAACCCAGCCCATAATCCATGCTCAGTGCCTGCAGGGTACCCCAACCCACACCCCACTCCCCCCAAGTTTGGGGTTACTTGTAGCCCCACCCCCCACATTTCACTCCAGGATGAACAGTAGAGGAGATAAAAATAAGACCACTAGAAATGGAAGAAATGAGGAGAAGTGATAGGAGAGGTCCCCAAACTTATCTCCATATGCTTAAAGAGAGAGATTTTTATGTCTTACGTTTGTATTTAATTTGCGCAATGCGCCCCAGTGGCTCATGGGAGTGAACAGGAACAAATACAGGTGGCTCGACTGCATCTGGACAGGTGAAGTCCCCAGAAAGACTGCGGGGAGGGTTGGGAGCCCCGGGTAGGGGAGGGTGAGATTCAGAGACCATATCTAGGCAGCGAGGGAGGTTGCAGTAGTAGAGGGCATAGCCCTGCTTTGCACATGTTATTGTTAACATGCCTTCTCTCAGTCTCTAAAGTATCCCAGTCCGATGGTTCCCCATGAGCTCTCTGCAACTGTTGACTCTGTGTGCCTCCAGGCTTTGCAGGTGGGGAAATGATGATGTTATGTCTGACTTTTTGCAATGAACTCCATCCACATCTAGAATTCTGCAGAGTGTTCCAGTGAAGTTCCCACAGGGGGCTGCTTTCTTTCAATCTTAGCTCTGATGAGGGGGCACGAGACAGCAAAAGACACTCCCATACCACCGCTGGGCCCCAAGGAGTACTAACCCAGGGCTCAGGAGGAGGCTTGGTGTCTGAAGAGTGTGGCAAGGGGTGGCTGACGCTCTCCCCACAGGCACACACACAGGCACACCCACTTCTGAATGTGGCTGCCTTCAAAGAGCTCCAGGAACAGTAGAGGTATTCATTAAATCAGAATTATGTCTTTTTTAAAAAAATCCTCACCCAAGGATATTTTTTTTTCATTGCTTTTAGAGGGAAAGGCAGGGAGAGAGGGTGGGGGAGAGAGAAACATCAATGTGACAGAGAAGCATCAATGGGCTGCCTTCCCATACGCACTGGACCAGGGATCATATGTGCCTGGACCAGGGGTCAAACCTGCAACCTATGTATGTGCCCTGACCAGGAACAGAGCCCGCTATCTTTTGGTTATGGGACAGTGCTCCAACCGACTGAGCCACACCGGCCAGGGCCCAGAATTATGTCTTTATTATACTCAGCACATTCCTCTTATGCAAACAAGATTTATGGCAGCTTTTACTTAAAATGTTAAATATATTCAAGGCAGTCAATAGGAAAGACCCAAAATCTTATGAAGGATAAGGGAAATAATTGGAAGTGAATGTACTTACACTGCCTGAGCTTCCTGTCAGTCAAAATAAGAAGGGAGAAATGATGTGTTCTGGAGTCCTCATTCGTAAGTGGATAATTTTCCTGATACCACATCCTGAAAAGGATATTTGTATGGACTATTACCTAATAGACAATGTTGTCAACAGAGATTTTCTAGAAGATGCACCAGCAGCTTTCCTTGTGCACCTGCATCTGAGGGTGATCTCAGTAGTGGCCAAGGACAAAGTATTGGAACCAAAGTAGTGGTCTTTCTGTGAGTACAACATGGTGAGACTGGGATGGGTAATTAGGGGTAGAGCCCGATCAGATATAGGAATGGGTGGATGGCATGTACCTTCCCAAGGTATCACTTCTCTTAGCCAATCATTGGTTTTCTTATCTATATATGAATGGCAGTGATTGTATCACATAGTGTGTGGCCAGTCTTGAACAGCTGCTGAGAAGGAGGTGGCTGTGCCATGGCCGTGGGAGACCAATCCCTAACTGACACTTGTTGCTTGGGCAGCACCTGGCTTAGTCTTCCTAAGCTGAGTCCACCTGGGAAGGTGGGTGGGAGCTTGCCTGAGCTCAGGAAGAATGCTGAGCTCAAGCCTGAGGGAGAAGATTCCAGGAAAAGAGGTACCCGTCTCCACTCCACCTCTACCCAAATTCATACCATCTCCCAAATGGGAGCCAGAAGGAATGGGCATAGTGCTGGAGCTATGCTTCAAATGAGGTTATTAGGATCCAGGTTTTTCAAGACATATTTATCAACCCACATTAGTCAAAGAATTGCAGCCGGTTAGCTCAGTTAGTTAGAGCATCGTCCTCATATACCAACCTGATATGCAGGTTCAATTCCCAGTCAGAGCACATACAGGACTCAACCAATGAATGCATAAATAAGTGGAGCAACAAAGTCAGTGTTTCTCTCTCTCTCGCTCACTCTTCCTCTCTCTAAAATCAATCAATAAAAAAATATAAAAAGTACTTTATTTTGCTCAGGAATTTGGGAAGGGCTCAGTTGGCGGTTCACCTCTGATCCAAGTGACATGAGCTGGCATGTCTAAGGCTGGAGGTTCCACTTCCAAAATGGCTGTTTACTCCTGTATCTGATGCCACTCCCTGGCCTCAGTTCTCTCCATACTTCACCCTCCAGGAACTCTCCACGTGGCTTGTAAACCTCACCTTTTGGTGGTCTCAGTCTGTTTGCACTGCTGACATGGTGGCTGGCTTCTGAGAGGCAGAAGTGTGAGATGCTAGGCCACAAAAGGGCCACATTGTGTAGAAATGGGACAGTGTCACCATGTTCTATAGGGCAAAGTAGTCACAAAGCTCACCCAGATTCAAGGGGGGTAGAGAAACAGACTCCACTTCTTGACAGGAGGCTGTCAAGGTCACACCGTAGGGGAGCATGCAGGGTGGGAGATGCACTGCAGCCACGTTTGGAACATACACTCTGCCACAACAGCGGGCAGCCAGTTTTTGGTTTCTTCATTGCACCTTTCACATGCATTACTTTTATAACCAGGAAAAAGTTATTAAGAGAAATGTGGTGCCCAACAGTGCAGGCAGCCATCAGTGCAAGGTAAGACTTCAGTCGGCTGTTACTTTCTGTGCCCCTTTGGTTCATTTACTTTAAATGCCAAGCCCTGTTTCTGGGGGATCAACTAGAAAGAGGGTAGGAAAGGGGCTGTCACCTCACTAAGCCGTTCCCCAAATACTGGGCATTCTTTTTGGGGTTTTCCTGATGTCATTCCACATAAAGGATTCTTTTCTTCGATGTCACTTCTCTGTCTCTTTCAAATGATCAAATTTCTTTTTGCCGTGACCAAAATGAAAGTCTACAACACTGATTTTGTTAACAAATATTCTTTGAGCATGCGTGTATAGGCACTGCTCAAGTCAGGTGAGCTCCTACTATATGTAAAACATAACAGTTAAGCCAGAAATGATAAGGTATACAAAATTAAGATGATTTACTGCCTTGAAGAAGTGTAAATTCATGGGCAGAAATATAAGAAAATAATCAACTATGCAATGTAGAAGCAAAAAACCTTTAAAAAGTGTGTAAGTGAGGGCTGTAGGAACCCAGAGGAATTTGGTTTGAAGAGAAAGGCTTGGTGGAGATAGTGTTTGCACTGAGTTTAAAAAGATAAACATGACTTTGTTTGATAAGATGACCAAGGGATTCCAGGTGAGAAAATCGCAAAGATTTAAAACTGTGAAAACACTGGCCTGCGTTTAGGAAGGCTGAGCAGAAAAGGAGGGACAGCGCCAAATGATGGGCACCCTGACGGCCACACTAAGGAGCATGGGCCACTCTATAAGCAACTGACTGTCCCCTGAAGATTTTAGCCATTAGTCTAGTCTGTCTTTTTTATTTTTAAAAAGATTTTATTTTATTTTTAGACAGAGGGGAAGGGGGGAGGAGAGGAAGAGAAACGTCAATGTGTGCTTGCCTCTCGCACGCCCCCTACTGGGGTCCTGGCCTGCAACCCAGATACGTGCCCTGACTGGGGAATCTAACCGGTGACCCTTTGGTTCGCAGGCTGACGCTCAGTCCACTGAGCTACGCCAGCTGGGGCTAGTCTGTCTTTTTTAAAAATTGAATTTATCAGGGGTGACACTGGTTCATAAAACCATACAGATTTCAAGTGTACGATTCAACAAAAACATCGTCTGCACACAGCATCATGTGCCCATTGCCCAAAGCAAAGTGTTTTCTGCCCCCATTTATCCCCTCTTTGCCCACCTGCACCAACCCCCGCCCCCTTTTCCTCTGGCCATCACCACACTATTGTCTGTGTCTATGTGTTGTGTATATATATGCTTTTTTGCTTAGTCCCTTCATCTTCTTTCATCCAGTCCCCCAACACCCTACCCGTCTGACAGCTGTCATTCTGTCCCATATAACCATGCCTCTGTCTCTATTTTGTTTGTTTATTTTGTTCATTAGATCCACAAATAAATGAGATCAAATGGTACTTGTCTTTCCCTGACTGGTTTATTTCACTTAACATAATAATCTCTGGGTCCATCGTACTGTTGCAAAAAGTATGAGTTCCTTCTCTTTTACGGCTGAGCCGTCTTCCATTGTGTAAATGTACCACAGCTTTTCTATCCGCTCATCTACTTCCTGGTGGGCACTCAGGCTGTGAGATATTTCATCAACTAGCCTTTTTGGTTTGCATATTGTCAGTGGTAACTATTATACAATGGTTCAGAGGGACACCAAGGCAGGGAGACTAGTTATGAGGCTGTAATTACAATTTGAGCGGAGGGAGGGAGAAGCGTTGGTGGTGGTGATGAGGCCCAGGACCTGGGAGTGACTGAATTCATTGGGAAGGGGCAGAAGAGTTAAAATAATTCAAAGCTTCTTGCCTGAAGACTAGGCTAAGGAGGACAGCAGTACTAATTGGGACGAGGAGCACTGATTTCCGAGAAGCTGTCTGAGGCCCCAGGGAGGTGCCCGGTGGAGGCACTCAGCCGGCACTGGAGACCGGAACCACGGGGAGGCCAAGCCCACTGTGGAAGGTCTGTCACTGTACACGTGGCAGTGGAAGAAGCCTTGTACAGAGAGAAAAGGGAGTGAGCGGAGGTGGGAAAATGCCTCCTTTAAGGGGACAAAGCAGGTTAAGAGAGGAGGGAGGAGACCAAAGAGGTATGAAACAGAACTGACAGGACAGGAAGTCACGGTGCAACTGGGAGCTTGAATGGGACAATGACTTTGAGGCTTTCTGCTGACTGTGCTACCCTTCTGGGAAGGTATGAAATCCAGGGCACCAATAAAAGTGGCTGTTTATATCAGTGCTGTCTAACAGAGCTTCCTGCGACGGTGGGGATGCTCGACATCGGTGCTGTCCTACACAGCAGCCCCAGGCCACATGTGAAATTTTAACTCGAGAGCCCAGCTGCTGTGTTTTCAAGACTAGTCTTTTGTAGTTTACAAATAGGGCTGGGTTTAAGATACAATTTTTGTTGATGGTCAGCAGAACCAGTACCCAATAGTTTAAAAGCTTTCTTGGCTGCATTCAATACTGTACTGAGAAACTCTAGAATAATTATCCTTTTGAATGAGTCCTTAATTCTCAATGAGTTAAGCTGAATGAACTGGCCGGAACGGCAATTATATCGTTTGAAGTATCCACCCTCCCCGCGCCCAACCCTCTTCTTGGCAGCGCAGGAGCTTTACCTGGCGACCATGCCTAGGACACAGGCTTCAGGGACCAGGGCCGGCCACAGGTGAGGCCAGGCATGCTGGGCCCCATGACCCTTGCACCCAGCCAGCTCTGCTGCGGGCCCTTCTCAGGCGTAGCTCCATCGCTGGGCATACAGAGCCAGGCCCTGGTATTCCAGAGGCATTCAAAGACATCTCGCTTCCTTCCAAGAGAACTATTTTATACACCAAAAGTTTTACAAAATCCAAAATAATTTTATTCACTTTTTCAGATTTTTGCTTCCACAAGGTGTTCAGCAAACATGCTAAGGCGACAGAATGTCTAGTTGGTCACGACATGCAACGCTGACCATTCAACTGATGACAGCAGCGACCACGCCCACCTGAGCTACTGGCCCCACGGCACGAAGGGGGTTTGCAGAAACACACCGAACCACACAGCAATCAGCAACCTGAGGTAGGTCTCTTTACAGTACAAAAAACTTCTACACCAGTGTGAGACACTGATTAGCAAGAGCTGCTTAAAAGTCGCAGACTTTGGAGAGGGAAAGAGACTGTGCGACGACTGCAGTGAGAAAAGGAAACAGACCCACAAAATCCTGAACCCTGTCACTGGACTGTGGAGGTGTGGGACCAGGCAAATGAAAAAGTACCACCGGAAAAAGCAGCAGTTGGCTCCAGGGTTTGGGACCAACAGGTCTCGGAGCTGGAGAGCTCTGTGCAGTGGCCAGCGTTAGGAACCTGAGGCAGTGGGACACTCTGTGAATAGACTCGATTCGTGTTTAGAAACAACAGCAAAAAGAGGAAGGCAGGAAAGAAACTCCCTCTCCCCAAGGAATGTTTCTGTGGTTCACGTTCCTGACGGAGGGAGTGGAAAGGGGTCTGGGGCTTCGCCCCACTGCTCTCCTGACAGAAATAGGGAAGTGACACCAGGACAGAAAGCAGGAGCCCTGAGAATTCACGGCGCGCTGCATGGCCTCCGGCGGTCCCCCTCTACTCCACCCTGTCCTGGAGTGGTTGTGGGGAGGTGGCAGAGCGGGCCGCTGGAGGGCCCACTATTGCCACACGTCTTCCTTTTTTGATACCCAGAAAACCTGGCACCGTGAAACAACCAGCTAGCAAAGAACAATATGCTACCCTTCCTATCGTCTAATAGCAAAACCAGATCTCCAGTACAGCAAACTGTACAAAAATGATAGAAAGGAATTTGCACTGTTATTAGCACAGTGCTTATTTTAATATAAAATAAACAGCTTACATTTTCACTGTAAATATAGGCTATGTACAGAATTATATATAGATATAGCTACACGTATAAAGCTTCATTATAGGCCTCTGATACATTTATAATAATGGTTCCCTGAACCTTTTAGAGTGCAATTAAGAACAAAAACTAAAATTTGTTTACATGAATATGGAATAAATACAATAATCAAAATATGATTCTCCCTAAAAGTGAAACACACAAGCCAATCCTGAACTGCTGTGCGAAAGATAAAATCGGGAAAGGCAAGGTTTCGGCAGGACAGGAAGAGCGCCCGCCCCAGGCAGGGAATGGCGATGCTCCGAAGGAAAGAGGCTCCGCGGCAGCGGGAGGAGTTAGCCCTTGACAGCGATCTTGTTCTCTGCAGCAGCAAACATGGCATAGAACCGGGAGCTGTCATTGGACAGAAGGACAGATGGGGTGTCAAACTCCACCACCTGCAAAGGAAGGAGATGGCATCAGATTGTGACTCGAACGCTTGGGTTGATTTAGAGAATCCACTGATCAGAAAGGGGGGCAAGCCCAGGAGCCCCCTGAGGATGGAATCAGGGTGACAATTCAACTAGCCCTGCCATGCCCAAATGGGTTCTTTTTTTTTTTTTTAAACTAACCAGGGTAAAGGGAAAGGTTGGAGAGAAAGATCTCTAGACCTCCTTCACCTAATTCTTTCAGCCTTAGGTATGAAGGACTCAATCGACAAGATATTATAAGCTGCAAGGGAAAACATTGCAACTCGAGTCAAAGGCATAGCAGGCAAATGTCATCTTGTTACGCAAGCTGATCTAAACCTATAGATGGAAAAGGAAAAGCTCTGGATACCTAGTTGGCAGTAAAAAAAAAAAAAAAAAAAGGAAGTAAGGGATAGACTCAGTCAATTATCCACTCCTATGATGGACTTCTATGCAGTCACTGAAAATCATATCGCAATAGCAAAGTGACCAATATAATGGCAGAACCTGCCTCCCATGATGTTGGCTGAAAGTGCCACATACTTTCCCAGCCTCCTTTGCCACACGGCAAAGGCATAGTGTGCTATGCAAGGGGAAGTCTCCTGGGGTGCTTCTAGGAAAGGCTGTCCTGCCTGAGAAAGACAGGACAAAGGACAAAGTACCCTTCATTAGGACTGGCTGTATGAGGGTATGGTGCTGGGTGCTGGAGCAGACACTGTACCGTGAGGGGGCAGGTAGACACTGGCTTTCTCGAGGGACAGGCAGGTTGTACGCAGGTAGATACGGGAAAGGGAACCAGAGGAGAAAGGGCATTTTAGGTGCATGGAACTACGTGAATAAAGACACAGAGGTGAAAAAGCTTAGGGGATGCAAGGCTGACTACAGCTAATAGCACCTGCAAGGGAAGAGAGGGAGATGAAGACGGCAAGCCTGGGCCAGGCTGTGGGAGAGCTCAGAACAGCAGGATATGACGCCTGGCACCACTACGTGGCCGCAAAAAGCAAACACCACATGGTGGCTGGTGTCAATATGTACTGGGCCTTTCTTCTGCATGTGAGTTGACTACTAACTAAACACACTCTTGGACCTAAGTCAGAGTGCCACTGTTTTCATGCAACAAAGGAACAGGTTGGAAAGCAAAACGAGGACTCAAGAGTGCCTCTAACTCGGTCCCTTTGTTGGGAGGGGGCTGTATCGTCCCAGCCCCTGCCCCCCTACCCCACCCCAAAGCAACCAGACTACAGCTGCTATGGGTTGCTTTCTTGAAGGCTCAGAACCACACTAAGATGCCCATCAGCCCAGTACTCCCAGACAAGGTCACATGCCAAGCCCAGGTCTGTCAGGGGCTCAGTACCTGACCCTGGGCCAGCACCATAATCCTATCAGAGCCTAGGACCGTATGCAGGCGATGGGCTATCGTCAGCATAGTGCAGTCGGCAAAGGCTTCTCGGACAGTCTCTTGGATGAGTAAGTCTGTCTCCGTGTCCATAGCCGCTGTGGCTTCATCTAGAATCAGAATCTGCCGGGGAAGAGAGGGGACAGAGGATCCAACCACTTCCTTAAACATTCTGGTTAATTTAGGTTTTACGAAAACATATGTTAGCATTTGAATTTTACACTATATATTGTTTTTTCTAAGTAGGTTTACATATGTAAAAATACTGTCTTGTGTAGAATTGCTATAATGTCAAACCTAAAGGTTTGCCTTGGTTCCCATAAATAAACAGTTATTTGTATAATAATCATCTAACAAAATACTCACCCCACTTGCTCTGATTGCAAACACACACAGTAATCTTTCTGGACCTCCCTCTCCCAGTTTCTAAAACGAGGGGACTGGATCTGATGACCTGGGTATGTCTTGCAGTTTTAAAATCTTCTAAGTCTACGGTTTCCAGTACTGCAACTACTGGCCAGAAACCAAAGTTACCCTTCAAAACTGAAGGCTCAGGGAAGTAAAAAATAAAAAAAATGAGCAAACGAAAAATGCCCAGATACCCAAATTGTGCGAAGGTTAATTCAGAAACACCCCTGGGCGTCCTCTTAAAAAGCGCCACTGGGCTCAGAGCCAGGAAAGCCGCCAGGAGCGGCTGCCCCCCGCCTGCCTGTGCCTCCCCGCCTCGCCCCGCCGGCCCCGCCGCGCTGCCTTACCTTACAGTGGCGGAGCAAGGCCCTTGCTATGCACAACAGCTGCCGTTCCCCCACCGAGAAGTTCTCCCCATTCTCCAGCACTTCAGATTCAAGTTTCAGAGGTAGCTGAGCAATCTGGGGAGAAAGAAAGTAGAAGGGTAAAAAAGTAAAGCTTCAAAAAGAAAAACTCCGCGAATGCTGTCAAAAATCCAGTAGCCCAGGTAAATGATCCTGCAACAGAAGAAGGAATTCCTAGCCGAGAGCCTGGCTCCCCGAAAAGGCAGGTACAGGTATGGCAATCACGTGCACCAGGACCCACGTTTTCTAGGGCAGTTCCTATTTCAAATATACTATTCTGTTAGCCTCACACTCTCAGAATGTCCCGGAAATTCCAATATTTCCATGTCCCCGAATCCCGGCATATAGCGGGCCTAACTTTGGGGCCACTGAAAATATGATCATGCAGTGGAAGATGGGGTATATAAGAAAGTGAAAAGCTGCAGGTCCATGCCTGTCAAACTTTTCTTTTTGTAAGCTATGAAACCTATTCTTCAAATGAAATTATCTGAGAAAGCTCAATCTAAAAGAGATAAAAAGCAGAGGTGATCCAGCTGCATTAAGGCAGGGGATCCTGAGCCCGACTTCAGCAGGGACATGACAGCCCCCTCCTCCAGGTGAGGGGAATCCACCTGTGGATTTGGGCCCCCGGAGGGGGCCTGCTGAGATACCCTTACAGATCTGTGAACCCACATCCATACTGCACACTTCCCACAGACTCAATAAATGATGTATCTTTTGCACAGATACTCCAAAAGCATGTTATACTGTTATGATTAATAAAATAGAAATTGAAGTAAAGGCATTACTAAATTAAAAAATTTTTTTTATCTATTTATTTTTAGAGAGAGGGGAATGGAAGGAGAAAGAGAGGGAGAGGAACATCAGTGTGCAGTGGTCTCTCACACGCCCCCTACTGGGGACCTCGGCCGCAACCCAGGCATGTGTCCTGACTGGGAATTGAACCGGTGACCATTTGGTTCACAGGCTGGCACTCAATCCACTGAGCCACACCAGCCAGGGCTAAAAGCATTAATAAATTCTGAGTGCTGTAATTTATAGCTCCTCAGTCAATGGATAGCAAGAAGGGCAATATGATCATGGGCAGGGGGAGAAGAGGTGGGGGTCAGGAAATACCAACGTTCATGCCCTTTCTGAAATGCCTGGGAAGCCCTGCTCTAAGTGTCCCTCCACAGCCCTGGCTGGTATGGCTCAGTGGATTGAGCACTAGCCTGAGAGCCAAAGGGTCACCGGGTCGATTCCCAGTCAGGGCACATGCCTGGGTTGTGGGCTGTGTTCCCAATAGGGGGCTCTTGAGAGGCAACCACACATTGATGTTTCTCTCCTTCTCTTTAAAAAAAAAAAAAAAAATTGGGCAGCTGGACAACTCCTCATGGTGGTGGCCTGGTGAGCGCAGCGCCGTGGTGACTGAGCTGCGTGCCTGGAAGGCAGGCGTGCACCGAGCCCCGGTCTGGTCTCCACGTACCCCCTGGACTCTGCACCCCTAATGCTGCGCAGGTGCTGATCCCGTTCAGGTTGGGACAACGGTGAAGTACTTCCTGGGCCAGAGCGTGCTCCAGAGTTCCTGGGACCAAGTGTTTGCTGCCTTCTGGCAGTGGTATCCAAATTCCTATAGCAAATATGTCTTGACAGAAGACATAGTGCACCAGGGGGTGACCCCTGACCAGAAGCTCCTGTCCCGGAGACTCCTGACCAAGACCAACAGGACATCCCACTGGGCCAAGCAAGTATTTCCTGCCAATGTTGCTCAGTCGGTGTACACCCCGGAGGATTCTGCTGCGGACCCACGGAGCCAGACCATGACCACCTTCACCTGGAACATCAGCCACGCCCGGCTGACGGTGGTGGAGGAATGATGTGTTTACTGCGTGAACTCTGATAACAGCGGCTGGACCGAAATCCACCGGGAAGCCTGGGTCTCCTCTAGCTTATTTGGTGTCTCCAGAGCTGTCCAGGAATTTGGTCTCGCTGGGGTCAAAAGCAATGTGACCAAGACGATGAAGGGTTTTGAATACATCTTGGCCAAGCTGCAAGGTGAGGCCCCTTCCAAAACCCTTGTTGAGACAGCCAAGGATGCCAAGGAGAAGGCAAAGGGGAGGGCACTGGCAGCTACAGAGAAGGTCAAGGACCTTGCCAGCAAGGCGGCCACCAAGAAGCAGCAGCAGCAGCGTCTGTGCAGCCAGCGCAGGCCCCGGGGCTGCAGCCCACCAGGCCACGGGGCCGCGCTCCCTCTGCCCTACCCGCCGTACTTTATCATTAAAAGTCAAGTTCCGGCCTAGGAAAAAAAAAAAAGTAAAAATAAAATAAAATAAAGTGTCCCTCCACAGACATCCTGGAGGTGGGGGGACAGACCAGGCTAGACAGAGGCCGCCGGAGCAGGCTAGGAAGTGACCACAGCATCGCTGCATCTCCACCCTTGAAACTGCAGCAAAGCCCGCCCCCAGCGCTTTACTTACACATTCTTTCATGTGTGTCCTTTCTAGGGCATCCCAAATCTGGTCTTCAGTGTACTGGCTGAAGGGATCCAAATTTGATCTAGGGGGACACATAAGGGGACTTTCTCAGTGATCCAACACGTGATCGACCACACTGGCAAGGCTGTCCAGGGCAAACGTTTAAACACACACAGGAGAAGGAGGGCTTAAACCCCCTAAGGTCACAGAGGGCTCATTCCCTAACCAGCCAGAGGCAGAAGCTGAGACGCCTGCTTCTGTCTCTGAGAACAGGCTTTCTTCTTTATAAAACATTATTTTAACTTTTATAATACAGTTATATAGAAAAATTATGAACTATAGATATACAAATCACAAAGGGAGAGTGTGCACACACAGAGGGTCCGAACAGGCTGGGCTCAAATCCCTGCCCTGCCTCCTACCATCTGTGTGACTTTGGACAAATTACCCCGCGGTTTCCTCCTCTGTAAAATGGGGACGTGGTGGTAAGGTTTGGGAGGTTGCTGTAAACATTAGACGGTATATGTACAATGCCTGGAACATGGTGGATGCTCAGTAATTGTTAAATTGACACGGTCCATGTGGACACATTAGATGCCTTGGTTCCAGTGCTTGGTGGCTATATATTCAATGTATTTTCCAAGTGGCACAATAATCCCAGGATCTTGAATATCAGGACTGAAATTGCTCTGATAAAGTTTTACCCGTGAAAGTCCCAGGTGGGGAAGACTGCTCTTTATAGGCATGCCATCTAAGAAGAGCCCTCATAATTAGAGAAGATCTCACTTGTTGATAATCTAAAACTGTAAACTTGTCTTTTATTTATTTTATTTTATTTTTTAATTTTGAGGGTCTATTTATTAAAGCTACGAGCAATGAAACAAGGGCCTGGGACAGAAGGACCAGGAGGAGGGGCCTAAGTGGGGCTGCTGTCAGCTCGCTGGGAAGTCAGAGGAAAGGAGGGGGTTGGAGGCAGGTTCGGGGGTTAGCCTGGGATGAGCTGCCACTGCTCGTTGCTTCTCGGTTTGCATGTCTCATGGGGACCCTTAGAGTTTAGGAAAAAGAAAATTTACTTGAAAAGGAGATTCAAGTGGGCACGCCTCAAGGAGGGCATGCGGAAACTGTCTTTCAAAAAAAGTCCTTACCAGTTCCACAGGGACTAAGACTGTCAAAAAAAAAAGGGGAGGGGGGTTCTTAAAGCAGTAGAATAACTCAGAGACAACTGAAAGACTTTGAGATTCTAAGACTCTGCTGCAAATGTGGAGCATCTTCCATTCCATCTTGAGTACTAAATGCTTGTCTGAAGGTGTTCGGGCCCGGAATGAACCAAAACAGGAGTCACTTGTAGACTCAGTCACTGTTGTTGTGATGGTGAGTTGAGAACTAGAGAGAGTCCTCAAAAGTGGAAAAAAAAAAAATGAATGGGTGGACTGAAAAGGGGAGAGGGCATCCGACTAGGAAGAAATGAGAACACTGCTTCTTGCAAATGAATGGATGCCAGGCAGAGATGCTCCAGGTGACGAGAAGGGACCCACCCCACACAAGGAGACTGAGGCTCAAAGACAGACTAGCGTGACAGCTGCGGTCAACCAGTCTTACTGAGGGGCAGGTGAACCACCAGCCACGCTAGGCTGCACACGGTCGACAAGGATGGAAAGCCCTCCAGCAGGGGCTGGTTAGGGCAGAGGCAAGAGATAGGCTTCCTGACACCAGGAAGCACAGGGACTTCTGGACAAAGAAAAGTATTTCCAGAGCTGTGAAAGAAGGTCTGCAGAAGTGTTCAGAGTGGGATGTGAAGGGATCTCTCTTCTTGGAGTCAATTACTGAGGCAAAAGGCAGAGGAAAGGGACTGGCCACAGAAATAAAGGCCTCACAGCTCAAACCCAGACAGCCAAGTAAGGGAGGGCAGGATGCGGCTCTGGGAACGGACTGAGATGCTGGCTAATCTAGGTGGGGCTGTGCCCCCAAATGGACTGGTCTATGATTCAGATTGTATTTTTATGTAGAAGAATTCAGACACTTTATCTCATGACTTTTTCTGAGTTTCGTCTGTTTAATTTTGGCTTTACTTTGCTTTCCCTCTAAGAGATCTTTATACGTTTTAACTGCATGTTGGGATCTCAAGATGTGCTCACCCATAATCCTGGTTAACAGTGACTGAGAAACAGTCTCCAAATTTGGAGTCTCTAGGAGAAAGCTGAGGAAATAGCTGATCTATCCTTCCCTTATTTTGGGAAGCTCATCATATAGGGTTTCTAATTTTCTAAGAACAAAAGAACTTCAAATGCTGAATGTTCTTTTGAATCTATGAGAAACCTGAGAGGATAGAGGAGGATAGGAGGTCTGGGATTTCATTTGTCCTCAGTGTCTACCACTGACTTAAAATGCCAAAATTACAGACAGCAGAAATGAAACTTGTGATTTCCTAAGTTTGCACAGCTGATGACCAAATCGCACTCTAGGCTCAATAACTATATACTCAGGGCATTAGCACACCAGCTACTGAGCTTGTTCTTCAAGTGGCAACATGTCTCTGGAGCTGATAACAAAAACTCCCACAAAAGCTGTGCTTCCCTGATGTTCTGCAAATACCACCAGCGGCATGTGCCAGCAGGTCAATTTTTAGCATGAACTCTAGAAGCCTTGATTCCAGACCCCCAGGAAGTGCCATAAAATCCTGAAATGAACACTGAGGTTTTTGGTGGTGGCATAGTCAAGGGAAGTCTAAAGTTCAGCATATGCCCAATTTCCTAACTCTCTTCCAAATGATAGTTAAAAAATTAAGGAAAATACGGTTTTGTCCTGAGTCAAAAATTGTAAAGCCAATTTTATTCTCACAGGTGTTCTCACGGGTGTTCCTGTGGTATCTCAAAGTAGAGCGATATACATATCTACAGGAAGGAAGAGCAGATTAGGCAATACCTCTGAATTTCTTATTTTTAGATCTGAATCTTCAATAAATTCTAATTCTCTTCTCACGTTGCTTATTTGTTATCTCAGCACCCAAAGGGAATGACTTATTAGCATCAAGAGAGCCCGTTTATGCTGTCCAAATTCATTATTGTTTTAGAGGAATACAAAATAAACACATCCAAGAGTACTGACCCTACACGGAAGTAGGTGAGAATTCAGTTTATCTACCAAACCTCCCTGAGAGAGTGAGGTGGTGATAGTTGGGGGAAGGAGGGTACAAGGGGACTAAATGGTAATGAAAAAAATGCAATAAAAATTATATTAAGAAAAAAGTGCCACTTCTAAAGAAAAGAGGTGGGGCTGGGTGGGGTGAAGGATCTAGTTTTCAAGACAAATGTGAACACTGCCCATGGTTATTTGAAATTAACTTAGTACTAATTTTTGGAGAAACTGATAAAAATTAAAGAGGAAATAGTAATATTATTTTTAGAGTGATTAAAAAAAAGAAGTCCTATCTAGGTCAACTATACAGTGAAAAATGTTTTTATTTTGAAAGATAAGCAACTTGAATAGGAATAGACACAAATTATGGAAACCCATTGTTTTTAGGAGGCAAAACCTTAAGGCTAAAGGCAAGATAGAGTATTAGGAAAGAAAATGGGATTCAATCGTATTTCCTTTTTAGTTACTATTGTAACAGGCCAAGAAGAATTATTAAAAAAAAAGATGATTTTATCTTTGTCATGTTGGCAGATTTCATAGAGAGGCATCATTCTAGAGCATTAAAGGTGGAAGAAGACACTGGAAAATGGAAAAACATGAGTAGTGATAATACCCGAAAGCCATCATTAGAACGGCAACCTGAAGTGCACGCAGGGGAGAGAACAGCGTGGAGGAGGATGGCGATAATGGCTGCTGCCATTTATCAAATGCTTATCATTCGCTAGGCTCTGTGCTTGTATAGTTTGTACAAATTCATTCAGTCTTCACAACAGGTCTTGATGGGTGAGGAAACAAGTTTAGGAGTGGTCAAGGAGCTTGTCCAAAGCCACAGAGCAGAGATGTGAGTGCGGATCTTCCCGACTTGCTCGCCACCTTGCTGCAGGGCCTCCGAGCCCCGTTTTGTTAATGACGTGCCCTGTACAGCAGAGCTGCCCCATCCCTCTGCAACAGGAAGCACATGGTGTAGTGGGAAAAGCACTAGACTGGAGATCACTAGATCTCAGTCCCAGACGGAGGCTCTAACATGCCCACCTGGCCGTGAAATGAGGCACAAGGCCCATGGACGCTCAGGTCCTCACCTGACAGTGCCACTGAACAGCACTGGCTCTTGCGGAATGATGGAGAGTTTGCTGCGGAGGTCAGCAAGGCCAATCTCACTGATTCTCACTCCGTCAATCTTGATGCAGCCTCCGGATAACTCCACCAGGCGGAAGAGGGCCATGCCGAGGGAGGACTTCCCTGGTAAGTGAGAAGACATGCAGAAAAGGGGTGCATTGGCAATTTATAAAACAGGTTTATGCAATCATTATTTCAATGGATTAACTCAGTTAATGTATAAAAGGATTTCCAGAAACGGGGGGAAAAAAAAGATGACCTTTCCTCAGCTAGCAAGCGTGTACACTTAAATCACACAGCGTCAGCCTGAGAAGGAATTTAAAGGACCATTACACTCCCGAGAGTGAAATGGAAAAGCGCTTCTCAGGCAAAGCGAGAACAGAGGTCTTACGACAAGGAGCTAGAGGCCAACCAGAGGACAAGATGTCTCCCCTTTCTTCTGTCCCACCAAGGTAGCTGAGAGAGAAACAAGACAAGGCCTTCCATCACCACAGCTACAGCTGGGGGACGGAGAAGTTCTGGGGTAAATCACAAGGGAAGGAGACTCTGGACTGAATGAATGAGTGGCTGGAGATGACTCCGCCAGGACAGGGAACTGTGGTAGAAAAGCAGGTTTGGGGGAATAAAACAATGAGATCAGTATCACAGTGATAGGCAGAACAGCTTTCCGTTTTTTAAGTTTATATATTTATTTTTAGAGAGAGGGGAAGTGGGGGAGAAATAGGGGTAGAGGAACATGGATGTGAGAGAAACAGTGACTGGTTGCCCCTGTTTATTTCATGGCTGGGGACCGAACCTGCAGCCCAGGTGTTCGCCCTGACTGGGAATTGAACGAATGACCTTTCGCTTTGCGGGACGACGCCCAACCAACGGAGCCACGACGGTCAGGGCAGAACAGCTTTTCTTAATTCATCTTCATTTTAAGTTATAGAAGTAATTCAAGAAGATAACATCAATCTCTCATAATTACTACTGTTATTTTTGATGCATTTTCTTTTAGTCTTTTTCTCAGAGGTGCGATCATACCAGACATAAAATGTTGTAATCATTTTCCACTTAATATTACATAACAAGCATTCAATCATATTATTACTTCTCAAGATAAAAATTTGGTGGCTGCAATACAGCCTATCATGTGAATGCACTCTTTTGTTTTTAATCCTCACCTGAGGATATGTTTTTATTACTTTTAGAGGGAGGAAGGGAGAAAGGGGGAAGAGAAAGAGAGAGAGAGACATCGATTGGTTGCCTCCTGTATGCGCCCTGAAAGGAGATCGAACCCGCAACCTTCCGGTGTATGGGACGACACTCCCAACGAACTGAGCCACCCAGCCAGGGCTGGATGTTCTCTTACTTATTTATCCAGTCCTCTAACGTTGGATGTGTAGTTTATTCAAAACTTACTATAATAACGTTATGGCGTACGTCAGGGCTCCGACTTTGATCCTGCCTCAGATGATTTCCTTGGGATAGACTCTCAGAACTGAAACTACTATGTCAAAACATATGAACATTGAAAAAGCTTTGTCTAGTGCCCCCCTCCCCTAAATCAGTTTGACCTACTGTCAGCTCCCTTCCTGCAACTCAGACCCATGGTTTAGGTTTAGAACCACGGGATTTTAGCTGTTAGAGCACATTTCTTTGGTGGGATGCTGGATGCCTACCGTCCTCCTGCCTCCAGGCTCTGAAAGACCTTCCGGAGAGTCTCATGACTTCATCCATTCAAGGTACAAATCTGTGCCTTGCCCCCGGGTCTACGGCCACATTTCTGCTGCCATTATGTGTCCCCTGGGCCGGCCCCTGTCAAGGAACCTAGTGGGAACCTGCAGAAATGTCTATCTTTCTAGAGTGGAATTCCTCACATCTACCTACCAAAAATGAGTTGGGAAACACAAGCCCATGCAGCAGGACTGTTCTTAATGAGGCCTTCTCCTGAAAGTGACTGGCTTTACTTAGGATTGGGGGATCTGGTGAGTGGCCCCTTACCCAGAAATGAGGAAGGGGAAGGAGACTCTCCCTCGGTGCCAAGGCAGTGGCTTGAGATCCAAGTTCAGAAAGGAACAGTGCTCAAATAAAATAGGTTAAGTTGTTCCACCTTAACAAAAGATGCCTAGGTTTGGGACACCAGGACCGAAGATTTTACAGCTCTCCAAACCTGGAGTTCCCTGAATCTCTGGGAATGAGTTGGCAGAAAAGGGCAACAAAGTCCTCACCACCGCAGCAGGACCAGCGTCTGTGAGCCTTGGAAGAAGCTTATCAGGGTTAGAGTTTAGACTTTGTAAGTCAGGCTATTTATAATGATTTTATTTTTCTTGTTTATTTCTCTTCTGTCGCTACTTATGGTTTAGTAACGTCTCGGTGAGAATTTCGGTCTGTCTTACTCGTGTGAAAGGGAAATCACGGGAAGGGACACCAGTCCGAGCTTCCGGGAGAGCAGGGCCGACGCCGAAGAGCAGAGGCAGCCCGAGGGAGAGCGCGGAGTCAGCGCCTTGGTGTCACTCGCCCTCCTTGGCTGAGCACCCTCTTGCCAGTGCAGAACACCGAGAGGCAGGATCTTGTTTTGACATGAAATAATTCCTTCAAACAGGGAGCAGGAAATGAGTTTTTCTTTTCTTCCTGGCACGTTCTTTAATGTAAATTGGCTAGAAAAGATGCTGGCTTTTTTTTTTCCCCCATGGCAAGAAAAAAAGCTAGAAGAGTTTCGATGAAAAGGAAGTATGGAGCCCAGAAACCTAATGAGAAGTGACCCAGAGAGACCTCTTATACAAGGGTAGAGAGGGTCAAAGGAGACAAGACTCAACTCTTTGAAACATTATTCAGGAGAAAAGAAGGAAAGAATTAAGATTACTGAAGTCTGGACCCTAGAAACCTACAGGGAGTATATAATACACTTCTAAAAATAAGAGTGAAGTAAAATGCCTAAGAAGAAGGCCTATTCTCTAGGTCTGCAACTAGTGTCGGATCGAGAAAATAATTTCCGTCTCTGAAGGAATGTGGGTTCCCTATTCAGAGCTGTGTCAGCCTCTGACAAACAGGAGGCCACACTGGCCTGTATCACAGAGACCTCAAATACCTCAACTTCCTAGAAGTAAGAATGCTCACTGGAGTGCTCTTCAGTGCAGAGAATCGGCCTCAGTGCCCTACGACTAGAACTTACTAAGCGTAAATTACGGTGATCCATTAAATAGAATTTCCTACCATGCTTCATAGAAATCATGTCAGAGAATATTAACTGACGTGGAAAATATCTGGTGGTTTTCAAAGCAGGCCATGAAACAGTGTGTGTAAAATGACCTCATTTTTATAAACATTCCGGTGACAGAAAACGCCTGAAAGACAGCCACTAAAATGTTAGCGGTAATGATCTCCGGGTTGTGGAGTTACAGGCGCTTTTCCCCTTTGTAATTTGCCACATGTCCCACGTGTTCTGCAGTGAGAATGTATACTTTTAAAATTCCAAGAAGTGGTGTCAGTGAGACCTGAGACACTAATCAGTCATCAATAAGGGGCCTGGGTGGAAGGGATGAGATAGTAACTTCAGCAGGTTCAAAAATTTCTCCAGAGAGGCCTTGGAGTATCCTTACCCGATCCTGTCCGCCCCACAATGCCAATCTTCTCCTTCGGTTTGATGGTGAAGGACACTTTCTTCAGGACCAGGGGCAGATTTTCTTGGTACCTCATCTCCGCATTCTCAAAGGTCACCTCTCCTTCCTGGGGCCAGTCAGCAGGGGGAGCCTTGTTCTTAATTCTGGCAGGTGCTTCCAAAGACAGAGTCTGGGGAGACAGAGGTGGTCAGTTCAGACTGACCACAGATTCTGGGGGCTTTGTCACGGAGAAGCTGAACCAGGACCACCGCAGCCGCCACGCAGAAGCAGCCGCAGCCCTGGCTCCTTGCTGTGAAAGATTCCCTTGGCAGTCAATGCTGAGACAGAGACCTGGCACAATGGCTACTAAGTTACAGTGGCCGACTACTAAGCAGCAGCTGGGGCAGCACAGTGACTCTGAAACTGCCTTCTGTCTTAAGGGATTCTTCCGCAAAACTGCCCTGGGGATTAAGGGGGGGTGGCGTGAGGCCTTCTATTCCTCTCCAACCCAGCAGTTTTTTATTGGAATTCTTTGAAAACATTCCACGCATTACAGGATTCCGCCATTAGAAAACCACTGGCCTAAACCCAAAGAAAGGTGCCATTTACTGAACATTTACTCAGGTCCTGGCATTCTGACATATCTCGGTCAATCCAGGAGACACACACTCTAATCCCAATTGTAGATCTTAGTTTCTCATTTGCAAATTGTGGGCACTGGATTAGATAATCTTGGAAATCCATTCCAGCTGTAAAATTCAGTGTTTAATATAACCGACTGCTTGTAATTTCTGTTATCAACAGTCAAACTGAGCCATGTTTTAAAACTTCCTGGCAACTAGTCATGGGGCTTATAGCCTTATAGGGAAGTAAGTGCCAAAGACTGTAGTGCTCTCGGGGTGGAGACGGAAGTCTAAACCTCCAAGCTGGAAGGACCCGTGTTGGGACACACATCCAGGCTGGGGGCTGGGAGTGGTTTGGGCGGGGTTCACGCTGTACTACAGCTGACTATACCCCTCCCTGACCTCTCCAGTAAGAGACTCTCATCAACCGAGATATTAAAGCAATCGCTACATATTCGTATATATACCTATGAATCCTCCACAGACCAGGGCACTGGGCGAAAGGGCGAATGTATAAATCTAAGGAGCAGTTTTCAGCAGGTGTATGAGATCCCTACCTGCCATTCCTTCTCGGAATAAGCATTTGTAAGTTTCAGAAGTATCCTATGACTAATGAGGTAATAAGGCTCATTGTCAAAACAAGTCAGTGAAGCATGTCTCTGCTAGGAAATGCAGTTTACACAATATGCTAGTTCTCAACGGAAAGGGCGGTTTTTCAACACTATGCTTGTAAGTGAATTATTTGGAACTTGGATTGTATTCTTCCCATGTAAATAATAAGTGCTGCTAATGTCTCTGGGGAGTTCACGAGACGGGCAACTTCTAAGAACTGAGTTAAACTTGAGAATCCCAACTTCTCATGAGTCTGCTTCTCTCTGCAGACAGCTGCTTTCGGAGTTCCAACTAGGACACTAGCAAGACGCCGCCTGCCCCTTGGCAAGATGGCAGGGTTACTAAAGGCAGATGGGGAGAGCTAGGTAACCTCGGTATCAGCTAAATTAACTGGTTTTTAAACTATGAATGCCGCTTAGAACTAGCTATGGAGCTTTTAACACTTCTGAAGCCAGGGTCCCACTCAAGACCTACTGCATCCAGATGGCCTCCAGAGAGGGCCCGTATTTGCCTTTGCCTCAAGCACAACAGGAAGTCCTATCTCTGGTTAACAAGTGAACCAGACTGACATGTAAACAATACATGGTTTTACTCAATGTGAGAAAAATGCTACATTAGTCAGCTGAACTGAACTAACAAGTTGTTTCGGAACATTTTGGAAATCTGTTGATGAACGAAAAGTTCTTAATCGCGCAATTCATAAATATATTGAGAAACTCTTGTGCTAATTCTCTTCTCCATCCCCACATGCTGGCGAGACTGCTGGTCCTCTCCTGCGGGATAAGAGAAGGCAGAGAAGACACGCCTCCTCCTCGCACACCCACCCACAGCACTAAAAGGGTAACACGGCTCCGTGAGGGGTGAGATCGCAGTACAAGGCCTGTCGCAGTCTGACCTTGATGTAGTGGTTGATCCTCTCCACTGACGTGAAGCGAGCTTCTGTCTCAG
>PVJD01013566.1:0-33312 GCA_004026545.1 Mormoops blainvillei
GATTCAATGCCATGCCCAACCCACAAAGGGACCACAGAGCTGACGGAAAAAGTCCTGCCAGGAACGCCGGGGGGACGCTTCACCTTCTCTGCGGACTGGTCTCATCAAAGACGCAAAGACGGAAACCAGAGGAAGAGCGAGGCTGGGGCCCCCAGGACCCCACCAGCGACGGGTGAGACGGGCGGGGCTCCGGACAGCTGACCCTGATCGCCGGTCAGCCTGCCTGCAAGCCCCGGCCGAGGGGCGCCGCCCAGTCACGGGGCTGCCGGTTCTCACTTGGGGCTCCCACACCCAAACACTGCCCACATTTTCCAAGTCAGTGAGCTTTCTGCAGTCAGGCAGGTAAACAGAATTCAAGACTTAGGAATGTATACTTACAAAAAAAATATTTTTTTAATGAAAAAAAAAAAATTCTTACAGGAAAAGAATCTATTTCAAACGGCCTCGGGGCCCCCGGCCTGCAGCGCTCTGTTCCGGAGGGTGCAAAGCCCCGGTGCCGCCTCCGACAGCGATGGGCGCGCAGCCGAAGGTCACACTCGCCAGCTGCGCAGGCGCTGCCGAAGCATCTGGCATACGCGTCCTTACGATCGAGGAACTGAGGGCAACGAAGCGTAAAGGGAAAATTGTGGCAAATGCAGTTTGCCCAGTGCTTCCCTCTGAAAAGAGATACTTTCTGAACATCAGATGGGAAACGCTGACGTTTTCTTCCTTGCAGCGGGAAGGTCAGCGTAAATTAATCTTACTATACCCCATGGAAATTTCACTCCCATTTGCTTAAAAATCACTCTTCCACGTTGTTTATACACATCAGTTCTTTACTCCACTTCGGGATTTAGTGTACTTGACCTTCCCCAGAGACTTCCAGATCCCTGCCTGGTTCTTCCCAGCCCCCGTGGCCCGGTCCCACACGCCCCAGCTCCCCACGCGGGGCCTCCCCACCCCTCCAGCACAGCACGCCGGCCAAGGCCCCCAGCAGCTCGGCAGCGTCCCCCTGGCCCAGTACAAGCAAAAGGCAACAAGTCCTGCTCCATGTGACCAAGAAAGTCAGACGGGAAAGGACAGGAGCTGTATGATTCCTCTCACACATGTGACGTAAAACGAGAGACAACGAATGAACAGCAGACTCACAGACACGGACAGCAGGATGGGACTACCAGGCAGGAGCGGGTGGGGGGAGGCTGAAGAGGGCACAGGGGTCAAATACGTGGTGACGGAGGCAGACTGGGCCTGCGGGGGTGGTCACACAGCGCGATGTACCAATAATGTATCACAGGAATGTACACCTGCAACTTACATAATGTAGTAACCAATGTCACCCTACTAAATAGAGTTAATTAAAAAGAAAGACCGAGAAAGAAACCCCACCCAACGGGGATACCGCACCCTGCCCTGGCAGCCTCGGTGGCCTCTGTCCTCCTGGCTCAGGTCCGGTGGCTTCAGCCTTCTGGTTGCCCGCTCTCTCCCCAGAGCAGCTCAGAGCCCCAGTCTGGAGCCCCCCTGGATTTCTCCTGGATTTCCAAAGTAACACTCACTTGTGGAACAGCACACGCAAGTAAATGGCAGAAGTGGGCGGAGCCTGCATTCTCACCAGGGGGAGCTGGGCCCCTCAACGGGGAGGAAGGAGCCTTGGCCAGCAGCTCACGTGTGCCCCTCCCAGCAAAGTCTGCTCCTCTGTGTTAATCTGGGCGGGGTCCTGCAGTTAGGGACCAGGGAGACACCGAGACAGTAAAAGGGACAGGTCTCCCCACGGAGTCTCAGTCCCACCCCCTAGACCTAAGCTCCTGCCTGTTCCGGTGAATCAGGGCCAAATCGGGCCCGGGGACTGAGCCCCTGCCGAGACAGCGGCCCAGAGGAGAGAAGGAGATGGAAGCCCACTGGCGGGGACGCAGCCCAGCCGCCGGCCACATTGAGGGTGGAGGGTGTCCCTCCGAGAGCCCCGTCGGGGGCAGGCAATGAGGGAAACGTGCGTCCACACCTGGCTGAAGAAGTGACCTGCCCTGAAAGCAGAGAGACGAAGATGAAATGAGGTGGAAGGACACGCGCCTCCTGCCCAAAAATCGAGCTGGGTGCAGAAAATAACGAGACTAGACGGCCGGGGACTCAGACAGGAAACACCAGACCCTCTGTCGTTCCTTCTCATCACTCGCTGTCCTGAAACGTCGTGCAAGGCGAGGGACAGGCTTTAACGCGGTCGCCACCTGGGCCCCTCCCCTGCGGAACCCGTGCCGATGCCCAAGTTTTCACGAGGGGGTACAACAAGCTGGAATAGCGGTCACATGCTTTGAAGTCAAACGTCAACACTTCTAAAACCGTGTGACCTAGCTCGGTAACTTAACCCTGACCCCGTTTCTCGCAGGTCGCCTCCTCCCTTCCAAGGCCACCGTGAGGTGACGCCCAGGCCGCAGGTAAGGCGGCTGATCCCAGTGCCCAACATGCAGCACCCCACGCTGGTACCAGCTCGAGCACCACGGTCAAGGCTTTCGGTTCGTCGCACGCCTCTGCTGCCGGTCCAGTTTAGTGGCTGCGGTTGGGAAGGAGTCTCACTGCAGACAGGCTCCCTCGGCCATGGCCCCCCGCCCCGTCCCCTCCCACCCCGCCACGGTCAACGCAGTCTGTGCCTGGGGGGGGCGGGGAACTGCAGCGAAAATCACTTTCTGTTTGGGACAGCGATGCTGCTGCCCCAGGGTCACTGTGGGGCTTAGGACTCAAATCCAGGCCGGACCTGCTGGAGACCCACGGACCCGATGGGAAAAGCCTGCGGGGGTGGTTTGGCCCCCCAGATATGCCTTCTGGGAGATGGACTAGTTTAAGCTGGTTATTTTTAAGAAACAAAAGACTGCCTGTGGAGAGAGAAGCCTTTGACCTTCCCCCTAACAGCCTAAAAGACTTTGGACAGAGGACCTGTTCCACGAAGAGCTGCTGCAGCTGACTACAGGCCAGGGCCCCGGGCAGGGAGGGGCCTGGCGAGGCCGGTCTGGTCAAAGTCCTCCGTGTGTCCCACTGTTACAGGCGGCCCAGCAAGTATTATTTAACCAACAGTCGCTTCCCTGTCTCCACGTGAACTGTCTTCCTCCCCTGTGATGCCCTAAACCATGCCCCCTGACTGCACCCCCCGCAGCTCAAGGTGGTGTCTTGGCCTCCACGCTGGTTCGTCTCAGCCCCACGGTCTCCCAGGACCTGCACACACGTGACACATTGGGTCACCGTCTCCTGGGAACCTGTCTCATGCTAACCTGATGACGAGCCCAGCCAGAGCTCAGACAGTGGGGAGAACTATGGAAAATCACGCCTGCCTCGGGTGAGCAGGGGCGCTGTGAAGTCAGGCCTCCCTCTGGGGTGCGGCCGAGTCCTCGGGTCAAGGGGCTGGCCTGTGGCGGTGGCGCGGTGTGGCACTGTCGTGCTGTCTTCCCTCCGAACAGGCGCCATCGAGTAACCGGCAAGACTCTGGCGCCCAGCGGGCGAAGACCGCGGAACTGACAAGAAACGGGAGCTTGCGCCGTGACTTCAGAGGAGTGAGCCCTAGTCCCCTTCAGGGACAGGAAACGCGCAGAACCAACTGAACGCGAACTTTGTCTCAACCCAGATAGTGACCTTCCGAGTACAAAGTTTAGAACATACACAGTTCACAGTTCAAAGTTCAAATTGAAACAAGGAGGGAATGAGCCCACGGGCCGGATTCCCAGAAGAATCCAGGCTCAGAAATGAGGCTCAACAAAGACACGCACATCGAACAGCTCGGGGACCGTGGGACGGGCCCCATCCCTTCCCCTCCCCGCCCCCGCCCTGAAGTCCGCCGGAGACCCCGCTGCCACGCCAGAGCGGGCGCCCGGGGGGCCTGTGTAGCACCTGGAGTCAGCACAGGAGTGCAAGGCACACCTGCCTGTGTCTCCCGGGGGGCGGGGCGGGCTTTACCTGTCGCTGTACTCCAAGAGCCCATGTCTGACGCAAGTGGGCACGCAACACCGTCACTAATTTTTCACACCCTAATAATGTCACCAGGCTAGGAAGATGCCGCGGGTTGGAAGGTCTCCCTGGTTACGGACAGCGCCTGTGTTTGAATGCTGCCGGCTCCCCTGGGGGGCGTATCTCCTTCATCTACCGATCCAGTAATCTTAGCGGGATCGCTAAGCCCGGGTTCGTTCCACCTTCTGATAAAAGCCCCTTTTGTCCACGGTGCCCCGGAGTCCGGCTGAGTAACCCTAGACGCAGCCGGTCAGGAGGGACGACCCCACCCGGTGCCGACTACGTCAAGTGGGAGCACCTGCTGATGTGCCGCTGGGGGCTCAGGTGGAAGTCTGTTCCCTTGTTTTGGTGGGTAACGATGTGGGAACAACGGGGCGTGCTTACTAAACTGGTAGAAACTGGGAACAGTTAAAAACAAATTCGGATCCTGAATGATCCTCGCTTAATGAACAAATTATTTAAGATAGACGCAAAATACTGCCCTAAAGTTCTAGAGCTGACTCATAGTGTGGACTCAGTGTGCCAAAAAACAAAAACGCGGATGCCGCCTTGTGTACACAAGTATGCGATTCTTTATACAATGCGGCTGCTCCTTATTCGTCTGATCACCACGGTCTCAGGAGGTCACCAAGGAGAGGATGACGAGCGGGACAGGCGTGAGCGGAGCTCGAACTGTAAAACCTCGGGCGGTTATCTCGCCCCTACTCCGCAGACTAGGAAAAGCGAGGCTGCGAACCCCCCTCCACACGGCGGGGCCGTGTCTACCTGAGCGGGGATCACGTTCGTGGTCGAATACCGGAGCTAGTTCCGAAGCGCGCGGTGCCCTCGTATGACCACTGCTGGGGTCGGTTCTGGGTCCCACACCTTAGAAGGGGGCCCCGACAAACCGACAGCAGTTTCTAGGAGGAGCAAACTGGGTGGGGACAGCCAGCCAGCCAGTAGCGGCTCCATCCACCTCAGAAGGGACTTTGGGGGCAGCAGAAATGGGCCAGTGCCATCTATCTACTTTGATGAAGCCAGACACGAGGGAGTGATTTATTCCAGGACAAACAGGTGGAAATTGTTGGGAGACAGACAAGCGGCAGGTATGCCGCCAGCGCACGGGGGACGGGCCCCACGCGATGCTGGCCAGACAGCACATCATCTCTTTGGAAGGAGGCCGCTGGGTTTGAATTCACGTCACTGTCGAGAACCGGCAGAAAGAAGATGGACCCTACCTGAGGTCCCAGGGGAAATAAAGGCGGCCAGAGCTCTCGCCGCAGGACCACGCGGGGGTCTGCCCCTCCCTCATCAGTGTCTGCAGGTGTCCGAGCACCACCCCGCTCAGCAGGACTCAGGCGCCCCCCGATAACTGTGAGGGGCCTGTGGGTTGCACCAGAAGGTGCCCGTCTTTTCCCATAATGGCACGGGGCCACGTGGCAGTGACTTCTGTAGTCTTGGCATGTGCTCACTGCTCATCAAAGCTTTGTCTAGCCAGCCCACCTAACAGGACGAGTCCTGGAGTCCACTGTGACCCCAGGGAGGCCCGAGACCAGCCTCCCCCATCCCCAGCAGGACCTGGGCCTCACCTCCACCCACCCGGGAGGCCCGTCCGTCCCAGACCACGGGCCGTCCATCCAAGCTCCCGGCTGCCCAGCCCAAAGCGGACGCAGCATGCCCCTCCTCTGAGCCACAGAGAAACGGGTCCCCATGCTGCAGTCAGCTTGCTGTCACCCGGGGGCTCCCCTGGGTCCCAGTGCACCTGCTCTGCTGGTGACAGAGGCGTCTGCCCTGCGAGGTGGCTTCCCGCACCTGGCGGAGCCCGAAGCCGAGACACTCCGAACACGGGGCAGATGGTGGCCGGGGGTGGCCAGGGGGCCTCCCAGGTGCGGTCGCTGTGCTGGGCACTGCCTCTGCCCCCAGGGAAACGAGAGGGCACGGAGTGCCCGTGAACGGGAAGGACAGATGTCCCCTTTCCCTCTTTCTAAAAAATTACACTCTACCTCATGAAATACACACAAGAGATTGTGTGTGACACTCACTTTTTGAGACCTTAATTAGAGTAAAAAGGGTTTTGATTCGTTTGGTGTTAATGGGGGCTGTGAAAAGAAGGTGAAGTCGAGAGCAAGGTTTGGACACTGACAGGCCACCGTGTCTTCCACAGACGCTGCCAACGGCAGGCTGTGCATAGAGCCGAACCCAGGTTCTCGTGCAGGGACGGGGACTGGCTGCAGAAGGACAGGTCTCCTTCGGGAAGGAGTCGGCGTGTGCACGGCTCCTGTCCCCATCTCGCGGGCCAGCAGAGGCCTGGACAAGGCCACGCGCACGCCCCGCGCCTCACACATGGACTTTATGCATCACACATGCACCCTCCACGTGTCACACACGGACTCCACGCCTCACACACATGCACCCCCTCCACAGGGCACCCACGGAATCCATGCATCACACACAGATGCCACACATCTCACATGCACCCTCCACATGGCACACATGGAATCCATGTGTCACACACGGACTCCACGCATCGCACATGCACCCTTCACGCCTCACACACAGCTCCACACTTCCCCAACCTGACAGCACACGGGCACAGACCAGGAGGGAGAAAGCGCCCAGCACAAAGGTCCCCTGGAGATGAGGCTACGAAGGCTGGTGACAGACACCCAGCAGAGCCACACAAACCCCTCCTGCACCCCTTCCACCCTAGGTGCAGGGGTGGGACACTCAGCACCAGGCCTGGCCAACTCCTGTCCCGGCCACCACACCGTCGGGTACCAGCGGCTCCGTGGGCAGAGGAGCAGGACACTGGCTGTGGACAGGGTGTCTGAGCCGTGGGCCCTCCTTGTCGCCTGCCCAGCCTGTCTTTGGGAGCCCCCCGTGGCCTGCCCCCACCCCCCCACATTGCCCTCCCTGTATCAGGCCACTCCCAGCCCTCCGGACCCATCTGCACAGGTCGTCCAAGGACCCCAGCCCAGGGCTGCCCTCCCTGGTCTGCCTTCTCTTCCCCTTGAAAGACACCCAACCCCCACGCCTGGCCCCAAGGTCTAAGGCTGGGAGCACAGGCTCGCCAAGGGCGCGGTGGATCCAGGAGCCTCCCGTCACCAGAGACGGTCGGAGGGAGGGATGCGTGACTTCGCTGATGTAAATTGTACCTGAAAAAGCGTCAACCCTGTCCCTCTGTCCGTGCTTTGCTGGCCACTCCTGCTCAGACACCAGACGGGTCCTCCTTCAGACCGGACGTCACAAAGACCGTTGAGTGCAACGCTCTTTCGCAGCCGTTTCGAGGAGAGACCATTCTGATGCTGTCTACGCTTTCTCTCTGAGAAACAACTGATTGTGAAAGAGATGCTCCCAGCCCAGTCCTCAGTCTCCTCTCACTGCCACCCCCCCATCTGGAGAGGGAGGCCTGCGGAGGGGACCCCCAAGGTCCCTGGCTCAAGACTTGGAGATAAAGAAGCAAACCCCAAAGTCAGAATCTGGACAAGGCTGTTCTGGCACAGTTCTGTTTTGTTTGACCGCAAGAGGCCTTCCTTCATGGGAGGGTCCGCCCCTGGTGGGCGTCTCGGCCGACTGAGTTTTCAGACTGCAATCTGGTCACACCTGTAACGAGGGACACTTTTCCCCACAAGCACTTTCTAAGGAGATGCCCACCGGCCATAACCCTGGCTCTCCCCGAGCCGTGTGGTCGGACAGTGTTCATGGTTGCCCCAGTGGGTGGCTGGGGACAAGAGTCAGAGGACACCTCGACTTCTTTACTTCTGTGTCCTGGGGCTGTCTGCCTTCTGCACAGCAAATATTTCACTCACAGAACAGGGAAGAGAAAGCAAGGACCATGGCCTCCCGAGGCCCACGCGCTGCGCCCAGGGCTCCGCAGGGAGTCATTTCCGCCCAGGTGTGGGCCCACCTGTGGGTGGGCGCCGCCCCCGGCCCGGAGAGAGGCTGTGTCCGCGCCACACTGCCGCCGGCACAGGGTGCTCGCCTGGACCGGGTGTCGCAGCGGCACGGGGAGGGCATCCCGATGGCAGGGCGCTGGCTTAAGGCCCGGCTTATCATCAAGTCCTTCCACCTCGCAGAGAAGCACGGGCACCAGAGCCACCAGCGGCCCTGCATCTGACCGGCCACCGCCCGTGAGGCAGCTGCCGGCTCCCCGGGAGCTCGGACCCCTCCCGCCTGGGGCCTGCAGCCTCGGGTCGGTTCCCAGGGTCCCAGTGAGACGCTGGCAGCCATGTCTCAGACTAAACGTTTCCACCCTTCTACCCGCCCACAGGAAGCGGCCTCCGGCCACACACATGCTTTAGAAGGTACTGGAAGATGGCTGGGCTGCAGGAAAGGGGTGTCCCACGACCTCTCACAGAAGGAGAGAGGGAACGTTTCAACACCAAGGCCAGAGAGCGGGGAGCTGGGACGACAGGACCCGAGGCCTGGCTGGCAGAGCACAGGCCTGCGCGTGGCCGGTGGGGGGGCGGCCGGGCCGGGGGGCACACAACACACAGGACTCTGGAAGGCCTGACACGGGGCGCGGTTCTCAGCGGGACCCGCCCGCACGGGCAGGACGCGGCCCCGCAGGCTGGGGGAGCTCCGGAGCAGCCCCGGGGGCCCGGCTCGGCGCCCGGGACCGAGGGCTAGACCGGCTCGCGGTGACGCTCGCTGAGCGCGGTCTCCGCACGCGATCAGAAGCGTGATCGCAGCTGCTATTTTTGCATTCAAAGCAGGATCACATGTTCGAATTATGAGACTCGGCACACATGGTATTGATTATTTTCTCTCCTACTTCCTTCCACGTAAAACAAAAGGAGGGAGGCTGACCGCAGCCGCAGGCGCCCCCTCCGTCTGTCCGCGGAGCCTCTGCAGCGGCGGGCAGGCCCAGGGCCTGCTGATGAGGGAGGGAGACCGCAGGCCAGCGTTGGGGGGTGGTGGCTGCAGCGCTGTCTGGCCGCCCAGCAGTGAGGATCCCTGGACAGCGTGTTGGGGGAGACAGGAACACGGCCATCAACGTGGCCGCTGGTTGTGACCCAGAATAGTCCTCAAAGGGCTTCCTCTGTCCCCACATTCATACCCCCATGCCCTGGCCGTCCCACCCAACAGGGCCCCTGGGCCTAGGGCAGAAACTGGAGGAGAAATGCCCCCACCACCCGGGGAAACCTGGGCATTGGTCCGCCTGTCCCCTTGAGACCTGCTTCACGCAGGCCTGGGTGAGGCCTCGGTGCAGAGATGTAAGTGCAGGGGGCGAGTGTCTACCAGTCTGCGGTAGAGAAACACTGGCCCTTTGACCCGAGAAATGAAAGGTGTATCTTGTGTAACAGAAATCGATCTCTTGGGGAGAAACAGCCAAATAGCACCACGCCCAGAAACAAAGGCCCCTCCACCTGTATGCAAAAGTCCCTGCCCCGCGGGCAGGGGGCACGGCAGAACAGGGCCAGTGACCCCGGGATGTCACTGACGGAGGCTGCCCACGGGGGAGGCGTCATGGCCAGGGCCCCTGGGGACGGGCTGCAGTCCTGACGCCGAAGGGAGAGCAGGAGGCTTTGCTTGGACACCAGCCCTTTCCGCGGGGGCCCCGTTCAGGGACAAACAGGTCTGGGCGTGGCTGCCCAGCACCTGGGGATGGTGAACGCACTCAGGTGGGTGGGCCTGACCGGTGCTGCCGCTGCCTCACGGGGGCACTTACTGGTCGGCCCTCCCTACAGCCCTGGAGAGGCAGCTCTTCCCACAGCCCCCTCTACAGGCGAGACACACGCAGGTGACTTGCCGGAAGTTGGAGTCGGAGCCAGAACCGAGGCTCTGACCCAGACAGTCTCCACGGCCCGTGTTCTCAATGGCGCCCTGGAGGAGACCGACCGAACCCTCCAGTCCACCCGGCTTCCTGCGGTCACATCTGTCTGACACACGGGAGATGCACTTGCCGTGTTTTGTAACAAGGACCCGAAAACCGTAGAAGCTCCAGGCCCCACAAGCAAGCTGGATCTACCCTGGGCTCAATAAATCCCGAACGGAAGGGCGAGCACAAGCAGGCGCGAGTCGGGGGTCCACGCCCCGGGTCACAGAGGGTCAGTGCCCGTGGTCTCATAGGCTGTGGGAGCCCAAGGCCTGGAACAGAAGGGAACTTGCCCCCCGATTCTAAAGCCGAGTCCCTCCCCCGACCCAGTCTCGTGAGAAGAGACACAAAGCACGCCCTCACTCTACCGGCCAGCATGGGACGACTGGCAGCTAAACCAAAACCACTTCTGGTGGTGGGGTGGGTTTTTTTCACGTCACGGACTGTTTTAAGTGTGGCTCATGGGACACTGCGCGGGGAAACACGCACCAACCCTCACGACCCCGCCTAGAAGGGAAAGGTCTGTCTCGAGCTGAGCACCTTCTGAGCAAGGTCTTCATTGTCAGCTGGCGAAAGCTTAGAGAGTGAGGAGAGGCAGGCGGCACGCTGTCCGGAAAGGGCGGAGGGCAAAGCCGCAGGTCCAGGTGCGGGGTGTCCTGGGCGCCCCTGGCGGCTGCACCCGAGCACTCGGCCCGGGCCTCCCTGCTTGCTGCCACGAAACGCACCGTCTTCATCCGCCTGGTGGGGGGGTGGGGGGGGCGGCCGCTGCCGCTCCTCCCTAACTCAGAGCCTAAGAAAGAACCTCACTAACTAAGAAGGGATGATCTCAGTGATACGTTTTCAAGTCATATTCGCTAATAAAAAAACAAACAAAAAACCTGCTGAAGGAAAATAAGCTATAAAAACCACCCCGTCCTTCAAAAACACCACACTTAACACTGGAGCTCTTTTGCCCAGGCCCCTCAAACCGGGTGAATCTCCAGTTTCTAAATTCGGAAAAGAAATCTATTCCTGAAGGATCGGTTTGTGAAATCCACAAATGCTTATGGAGTGCTGACCGCGTGTGGCGCTCCCATCTAAAGTATAGGTCCTGATGGGCCGCATCAGTGGGCGAGGCAGCCCGTGACTTGGTGGAGACAGACAGACAACAGAAAAGCTCTGAATCAAAAACCTAGCTCTGAACTGTAAAGTGAACAAAAGGTCCCGGCGAAGCCCATCTGTACATTTGACCACGAGCTCCAGCAGTAAAGCAGGACAGACCCTTCGGGTGCATTTCACAGCCAAGTCTCCAGGCCTCTCGGACCAGGGGCACCCGCGAAACAACTAGGGGTCCAAACGGCATAGGGCAGGCTGCCCGGGGGCCTCGCGGGGCACTGGGGCCCACTGAATTGTTACTACGGGGTTGTGGAGCTTCCTCTTCAGTGACTTACAGCTTTGGTAATAAGTCTCCCAAAATGGGCTGCAGCAGCTGAGGGTGCCATTTCGGGACCAGGGCGCGCTGAGGGCGCTGAGGGCGGAGGGCGCTGTGCTGCAATCACTTTCCCTGGGAGCAGAGAGCCCCTGGTCTGCACCGTCCACTCCAAACTTCCTAAGCTTTCCGTTCGCTCCTGCCAGACTGTGCGCACGAGGTCAGATCACCCCTCCTCCACGGCCCCCCACAGACCCCCACCCCGCCCCCGCCCTGTAGGAAAGCGGCCCAGCATCTGCTGTGTCTCGGCAGCCTCGGCTTGACAAGAAACCGGACTGTGCTCACAGCCACGTGTCCGGAAAGGCGGTGCTTCCTTCAGGATCTTGCGTCCAGGCTCACAAGGCACGCAGGTGTTCCCCTTTCCCTTCCAGTCCCCCAGTGCAGTGAGAGCCCCGATCGTCCGCCTGGCACCTCGCGACTTCAGCAGCGCTCCTTCCCCCCGCCCGGAATCCCCCGCCACCAGCGGCTGCCTTCCCCGCCCGCCCGCAGGGTGTCTGCAGGCTGCCGGTTATGGGCACTTCGGCTGTTATTAGACACACTGTTCACATCCCAGGCCAAAGGGCTCCACCCCGTAGGCTGCTCCCTAATGTCTCCTTGCGGACGTATGGCAGAAGAAGAAAAGTAACTTTGTATTTCTATCAGGTACTGCCAGATACCTGGTCTGAATAAGTATCTTGTTTACTGATATTTTTCCCTTGCAATTTTACTAATTAAAAGTATCTAAGATCAAAGACTTTCTGAATGCATGGATACACCGCTTTCACAGGTCGAACATAAAACACGTGAAGGCGCATTTAGCAGAGCTGGGGTACTCACCGGGCGGCGGCCTCCGGCAGTCACCGAGTTCTCGGGACAAACCAGGCATCTCCGCCAGGCGGAGTTCAGGGGTTAACTGTTATCCCCCCCATTTTACCGATTAGGAACTACAACAGAGATGGCAAATAACTTGACCAACTTCGGGCAGGGCAGAAGGGGCAGAGGGGGGACTAGAAGCACATTTGCTTGACTCCAAGGCCCCTCCCACGTCGCCCGCCCAGGGGGCTTCTGCTTTTTCCACTGTTAAATGACGTTTTAAGGAGAAAAACATAATGCTTGTGCATGAGTGACATATCCTTCTGCGATACGTGAAGAAAAAACGGGAGGGATGCGAAGACATCTGAGCCGAGCAGAGTGGACCCCCGGCTGAAATGCAAGCTCCCCTTCAAAGGTCCAGCAAACAAGGACACTGAGCTCCAACCCCAGGACGCGAAGGCAGGATTCCACGCCTCAGCAAGATGTCGGGGAGTAACTAACCCGCGGGCGTGGGGGCGCGGGGGTGTGGCCAGGGAGGCCGCAGGAGCTGCGGGGAAACATCCCTGGGTCTGCGCGGAACCAAGACACCCTGTCGGAGTTAACATGTTCAGACTACTCCAAATGTCTCCCGTAATCCTGAGCGAATCGCACCCTTTCTGGGCTTTGGGTCCTGTTGTATATGACCTTGGGGAACCCCACCTCACAGGGCTTTAAAGATCGAAGACCAAAGCCCGAAGCCGGCTGTAGGACGCTGTAGGAAGAGACCATGTAAATGAAAGGGGTTTGTGAGAAGCGGTTGGGGCTTCAAGGGGCAGACCGGAGGCTCTAACTTTCCAAAGTTTCGAAACACTCAGGTTTGACTAGTAGTTATGACAGTCTGGCCTCATTCTCGGTCTTCCGTTCAAAAGCAAGTAGGAAAAAAAGTTGCTTTCTTAGTCAGCAGAAAGAAATTAACATGGATAGTAACACCGGAGAAAAAAGAAAAGCCACTCCCTGGCTGGGTTGCCCAGGTGACGGGGACCCCGTTTTACAGTGCAGAAGGGTGACGCCGGCCTGCTGCCAGCCAGGAGTCTCCCTCGGAAAGGGTCCCCAGAGCCCGCGTGCAAAGTCGGGGCAGAACGGAGCACTGGTCTGCAAGGTTTCCGGGGGTGAGCTTTGTCGGCCATCACGCGCGAACCACTCACTTTTCTGTTCTTTAAAGAGATGTTCAGGGCACTGTTCCCTGATAAGAGCAAGCACATGAGAAAAGTGCAGGACCCAAACGTTTCGATTTTAGAGAGAGGGCTAAAATGAGCTCCTGGCTTCAAAAGGCGGCTCAGGATCTTAAACAACCGCATTATACTGGGGTGCGTGGACGGCAGCGGGGCCGGGCACAGCACGGCCCTCCTCGGGGTTCGCCGCGGCGCCCCGCGCTCTGCCGAGCGCACCCAGCGCGGGGGCGCCCCGCTCCGCCCCGGCCAGGCCCTAGAGGTGCGGCGGCCGCCGCCGGACGCGCCACGGCTCCCGGAGGCGACGGGGCACGAAGCACAGCGGCGCTCCTTTGTGGCGCTTTGGCCACAACAGCAGAACCGAGACAATGAGCGTTCTGTGCGCAGTTCGGCGCGGATTGGCTGCTCTCCCCCCCAGAAACCCCTGATGTCACGGACTTGGAATGCGGGAGGGAGGAAGGAAGGAGCGGATTTGGGGAGGGGACGCCTCTCATCTCTTTCCCAGACCCAGAGTCCCAGCACGAACCCGACGCATTCTTCTGCGCGGCCGAGTGGCAGAAGCGAGCGCGCCCGCAGCCCGGGCGCTGCAGACGGCAACCCGCTGGGCGAGGCGGTCCTGAACAAAAGCACCCCGCGAAGGCGCCCCGATACCGTTACAGCCTCCCGTCCACCAACTTCTCAGTTTTCATTAAAAAACCTCCAGTCTCCGCAGATAACACCCCAGGGCGGCGCGCTCGGGCTTTGTCTCGGTTTCCCGAAGCGGCAGCGATTCGCCCCAAGGCACCGACATCCGGGAAATGAAAGGGTCCCGGGCGGGTCCCGTTCCTCCGGGGGTTCCCGGCGTCTGGGGGGGACGGACGCTCGGCGGTCTCCCTCCCCGGGAACAATGAGGGCCCCGGGCTGGCCACGTACCCGCCGAACTGCGCTCGAGGCTGCACTCAGCCCGAGGTGAGGAGGGAGAGGGCCCCCGGCCGCGCGGACCGGCCCCACCTAAGGGCGAATGGCGGCGCAGCGGTGCCCCCTGCCCGGAGGGGCGCGTCCTGCCGCTGCAGCCGGTCCCCGGGGCCCCAGGCCCGCTCGGCCGGATTCCAGCAGCCCGGACCCCGCCCGCCGCTCGGCCGGCCCGCGGCGCGGGAACAAAGCCAGGAGGGCGCCGGGGGCCGGATGGGGACTAGCGGCCACTGCCGCCGCCCGACGTCTCCAGTCCGTGAAGCCAGCGCGCGAGGGAGCCGCCCGGCCCCAGGGACCCCACCCGAGCCCGGCGCACCTTGTTCTTGACCTCGGCCGAGAGCCCGTAGGAAGGGCCCTTGTTGAAGTGGGTCATGGTGGTCGGCGGCGCGGAGGGGCTGCGCTCGGCTCGGGGGTCTCGCACTCGGCTTCGCGCTCCTGGCCCGGGAGTGGCCGCCGCGCAGACGCTCGGAGATCGCTCCCCTGGGCAGCTCGGTCCGACTGGGTCCCGCGGAGCCTCCGGCCCGCCCCGGAGTCCCGCACGCAGTGCCCCCGCCTCCGCCCGCGGCCTGGAGGGCTGGGCCGGCCGGCCCGACCAATGGGGGGCCGCCTGCTCCCGCCTCGCGGGCGAGGGGCGGTGCGCTCGGTCCCCGCGGGCCCGCCCCCGCCCGCCCGCGCTCACGCCACCGCGGCCGCGGCCCGCGCCCCTCCCCCGGGCGGGGCTGCCCGAACCTGGAATCCCCTCGTGCGTCCGGGCCGCCGCGTCCCCGGCTGCAGGCCCGGCGCGCCCTCCACCAGCTGCAGGGAACCCCGGGAGCGGCCCCGCAGCCCCGACGCTGAGACGGGCCCCCCGTGACACCTGCTCCTCCCGCACCTCGCAGCCTCCCCCACAACGGTCGGTTTCACCTTTGCCCGATGCCGCCTCGGGAGCGGTCGGGGCTTAGGGCAAAACCTGGGGCATTTCGAGTCCTTTTCTGGACTCGCGCCAGCCGCTTTTTACAAGGAATTCAGTTTCACCAGAGTCCGGGTGGCCGTACTTGCAAACTTGGGGCGCTGAACCTAGATGGCTTCAGGTGGAGAAAAGTGGCCTTCGGGCCAGACGCAGCTTGCGTCCTTCGTGGTCCCACGCCCCCAGCCCCCACCATGTGCTCCCCTCTGGTCCGGGGGACAGTTTCAGTCCCGAGGTCCCAGGACGAGGGTGCGGTGGACGAACAGCAGCTCCTGCGCCAGAAGAACCCATGCGACCAGGTGTGGCCACCACCTGCCTGAGCAGAGGAACTGTCCCTCTCTCCGCAGCGCAGCCACCTGCACAGAAGAACTTGAAATGAAAATGCGGAAAACAGCCATTTCGCTACTTGGGGGGCTCGGAATAGCTGGGGGGCAGAAGGCGGAGGGGGCTCACCGGGAGGGAAGGAATTTAGGTGCTTCACTGGGTTAGTCAGGAGATAGTCACATAATTAGGTCATTTCCCTGCACCGTGATGACGTAATTGACCCACAATTTAGTGGCGAGCAGTCTGGGCTGTTTTTCCGGTAGAGTGATTTCGGCTGTGACTTCACCCGCTTTTCTCTGGGACCAAGCAGTGTGGGAACAGCCAGGTCTGAGAGACAACGCGTCGTTCTGTCATCAGCCAGGCCTCTGACGTCAGCCTCCGTCAGGGTGGTGGGTGTGGAGACCGAATCGCCTTGAGGGTCATTCCGTGCAGAATGTTCAGGAATTCTATACGGGTTTGTCACGAATAAAACATGTAGACAAAACGTGAGTCTTGTTTAATGGGGGTTATTGTTTAATGGATGCACGGTTTTAGCTTGGGATGATGAAAAAGTTCTGGAAATGGATAGTGGAGATGGCCACCAAACAGTGCGAAGGTACTTAATGTCGCTGTGTACTGAAGGCACCAGACGGAGAAGACCCAGGGACAGTGGCAGGAGGCAGGGGTGTGGGGCCCAGAAGAGCTTGGAGGGGCAGGGTCGCTGGGAGAGGACAGGCCAGGAGTCGGAGGGGCTAGCAGAGTGGACGGAGCAAAGCGCTTCTTCTGGACTCGGGGCGCGGGCGGGGGCGGCCACCTCTCCCGGTCACCCTCCTCCAGAGGCCTCCCTTTCCTTCTTCCCTTCATTCCCGGGTGCACCGTTCACTCTGGGTCTGTCTGCTCTCCGTCAGCTGCTCTCTTGCCTTGTTCCTGCTGGGAACCACCGGGAACATCCCGGTAAGTCACGTGTCGTCTTTCAGGGCCAAAGACGCGGCCGACTGTTGAGGTCTGGCGCCCAAGAGGAGCCGATCTGGAGAAGGCGTTCCCGGGCCCCAGCGGGGTCCGTAGCCTTCGTGAGATGTCCACGCAACAGCTTCTGCGCCACGTGATGCGCTTCCTCCGGGAGGGGACCGGCCTCACTGCTGTCACCCATTCTCAGGGGAAGGGGCGTCAGAAGGTCTCGGGGCCTCTCTGCCTGTCACCTCTGCCAAGCGCAGCTGCTGAGTCCGAGCTTCTTTGCGGGAGCCCGGGCTCTCGCGCTGGGCAGGGCGCAGTTCCAGAGCTGCTTTCGCTGGGAAGGGAGGGTTAACATCGAGACTCTCAGTCGCTGAAGGACGGAATGATTCACATTCCAGGGTCACATTCCAGTCTTCTTTGCTGCTTATCGAAGACCTTGGATAGCTTAAGATGGTATCAAAATACTAATGCGGCTTAATTCCTTTGTAACCTGTTTACTGTAAAGGCCCAGCTGCCTCCCGACATGCAACTCTGTTCCGCCCTGAGGTGTCATTTTCTCAGCAGCCGAACTTCGAACTTCGTGCAAGGCCCTGCCCTGACAAAGGCCAGCACTGCCATCCAGGTGGTGCCCAAAGCGGCTTCCCACCTGTTTCTGGAAATAAATGCATCTACCCTTTGGCAACGAAGACATCTGGAAAATGGGTGTTTCGCGCGATAGAACGAAAAGCTTTTGTTAACCTGAGCAAACAGAACAGTAAGCTCGCCGAACTTTCCTTTCTCGTCAGGTCGTAAACGCTGCGAGGGCAGCGGCTGCTCCGTTCGGCCCTGTAGCCCCACGCGTGCTGCACAGGGGACATTCAGTAAACACTTAGCGTGATAAGTGGACCGAAACGAGCCGATAACAGAACGTGGAGAAAGCACTTCTGGAGGCACGGCACTCGACCGACCTCACTGAGTCCATTCGCGAGCCCTTGGAGGCTCTGGGAACACAACACTGAACGGGACAGTCAAGATCCCCATTGGGAACATTTCCTGCCGTGGGGTCAGCAGGTACAATAGGAATATCGATCGTGACAGGGAGCCCGGAGCCCCCCGGAGCGCGGCTGCTTCCGAGAGGGTCTGCCCAGCCCGGAGACAAGGGGGGAAGTGCTCCTGGCAGAAGAGGCGGCTGCGCTGCGAACCCGGGCGGCCCTGAGCCACGGAGGGAAGGGTAGAGCGGAGGGCCGAGGCCGGGCCACACACGGGGCCAAAGGCCGGGAGGAGTGGGCCTTCGGGAGGGACGGTGAGAGCCTGAGGTCCCGAAAAACCCTTCTGTGCTTGTTCTCTGAATTAAAAAACGTTTAAAGTGAACCTAGGTGAATTAAGTATTGAAAGTGACTTAAAAACAGAAATTCTGGAGTTGGTGCATCTGATAGTCCAACCAAAAAATGAAATGACGGAGGCGGGCCCGGCTTCCAGCCATGCTAGGTAAACGCCACCCCTCATTTTGTGGGGCTTGTCCAACCGAAGTCCGTACCTCTTAGGGGAAGCTCAGCGTAACAGGTGGAGCCGTGTCGGCTTTTGCTGGTGTGGCCGGAATCGGCCACTGCATGAGATTCCATTTCTTTCTCGAGCTTCACGTTCTCAAATGCTTGGATCACGAGCACAGGTTTAAAAGATACGTCGCCTTTACTTAGTCTTTTTTCAAAAAGTTTTGAAGAAAATTGCGTTCTGGGGGTGTTTTTATAGGCATTATTCTGAATGCAAAAAGGCAAATTAGTTTCTGCTCTTAAAATCTGCCTCCTAATGACGTGGTTTTACCGCGGTCCTACCAACAGTTATACAGGAAAAAAGGGGGGGGGACTTACCTTATATGTTTGCGTGAGACTTGTATTTTTAAACATTTTAATGTATTTATTTTTAGAGAGATGAGAGGACAGGGAGAAAGAGAGGAAGAGAAACACCGATGTGAGAGAGGAGCTCAATCGGTTGCCTCTCGGACCCGCTCCGAGTGGGGACTGAGCCCACAACCCAGGCAGGTGCCTGGTCAGGAATCGAACCTGCAACTTTTTGCTTTGTGGGGCGACGCCCAACTAGCTGAGCCACACCAGTCAGGGCTGTCTGCGTGAGACTTAAATGATAATATATTATTATTTTTAAGTATACGTTCCCAAGGTGAGCTTACACTTACTTCATTAAAAACTAACGCTCAATTATTTATCCTCCACTCCATTTCTTCATCTGTGCTTATCTTTGCATGTATGAGCTAAACCGCCATTAGTCATTATCACACAATTAGCCTTGGTCATGCCCACCCTCTTTCATGCGTTATAGGGACATAAAAAAACTTTTCTTCTACCCTCTTTGGTTCTGGAACCGGTGTCTGCAGATTAAACAAAGAGTTATTACCACGCACGTGGTAGCGTCACGGAGGTGAAACCCCCAAGAAGTGGTTAGGCTGGGAGCTTATATGCCACCAGAACAAAGAGTGATGCATTGTTGAGAGGTGACGAGACGGGGAGGCGGGTTGGGCTTCTAGTCGTGGTAAACTGTGGGCAAGTAAACCTGTGGGAGGGACTAAAGGAGCTGGGATTATTTTAGTAAGGTCTGCAGTGCAGGCTCCAGGGACGCGTCTGCAGGGACGGCGTCCCCTCACGAAGGCACGTTTACGCCCCGATTTCAGGTGGGAAAGGAGAGGGCCAAGCTTCCCTCCCAGTCTGCCGTTGCTTCCTCGCTGGTGCTTGCAGACAATCCTTATGCCGCAGCGACACACCTTGAGTGGCACGTTCCTGTCGTCTGGACACGGTGCCCCCTGTCTTTCTGGTTTATCCTAAACCCATGGGACAGAGGCCACAGTTTAAATCTGCCCCTTCCTGGTTCCCAACTGAGCTCCGAGCACAGGGCAGGGGCCCACTTAGTTTTTACGAGTGAAAACTGTGCCATTACCTCCAGGGGGCTGCTGAGTCATTTGTATAACCATCAAACGACGGGTTAAAAGGTAACCTAATAACGTCTCCACTGCTTCAGAGGTGAGCCAGAAACACGGTCCTAGCCGGCCTCGGCCCGCGGAGGATCAATGAGGCTTGGCCAAGGGCGCTCTTAAACTACACACCTCTTTTCATCTGACTCAGGTGTTCGCTCGCCGAACACCTGTGGAGTGTTTACGGCCAGGTTCCGTCTGAGCCTCTAGAGGGGCAGCGGCAGAAAAGCAAAGTCCAGGCAAGCTTCAAAGTCAGGCCCCCCGTGCGGTTTTTATTATCCAAGCTGATTCGGAAAAAGTCAAGAAGTTTGCCCTTCTAGCTCTGATGTAGCCAAACCACCTGAGCCCAAGGGTAGCAGCACCTGCCCTATGGTGGGGCGCACCTGGGCTTCTGGGGTGAACCCTGAGCCTCTGGGGTTTATAAAGCCCTCTTCACCCAGAAGGGTGCCTGACCACTAGCCCAGAAACCAGAGGGACGCACCCCAGGCCGCCCCACCCTTGGGTGTCCCACCGTCACACTCTGTGTCCTGAGCAATGACCTGCCTTTAGTAATTAGTGAAACGGCTCTGTCCAGAAAGCCCTGTCCTCCTGTCCTCTCAGGCTTGACCTGCCCCCCCCGCCCCGCACTGGGCTCATTAGCCCTCCCCTGCCGGAAGCACCCCCGTCCCCCCGTCCCCCTGCCCTGGCTACGTGCCCCTCTGGGCCCCGGTGACTTTGAGTTTTTAACCTTGGTTCTGGGTATCGTCGCACTGCATCGTCACTGTCTGGCTTCTCTTTCGCTCGACTGTGTGCTTCTTACATTGGAGACAAATTCTTTCACAGCTATGGTCATGTTAAGAGAAAGAAAAACAAAAGAAAGGAAGGAAAAAAGGGTGTGTGGGGAAATTGCTAAGAATTCCCCCGGGAGCCCACTTTTTTGGAGTCAGACCCACTTGGGCCAAACCCAGCGTGAATGACCCTCAGCTGGGAGGCTTGGAGCCGCCGCCTGGCCCAGCGGGTCTCTCCCTCCTGGCGCCACCAAGGGGCCTGAGGAGTATTTGCTGAACGACGGCGTGACGGTCGTCACAGGCCCAAGTGAGAATGAGAGCCCATCCACGGCGTGCACCCTGCCGGGCCCGGTTTTGGGTGCCTTTTACATAACTCCGCGGGGCGGGTGCTGCCACACTCCTTCCTCGGAGGCACGTGAAGAAGCTGTGGCCCCGAGAGGGGCCGCCAGGCTGCCGGGGGCTCCAGAGTCTGCCGCATTAACGACTCGGCCACTGGACAGTGGGGCCAGGGGCACGAGAGAGACTGAGGGGGAGAGGAGCCCCTGCCCCAGCACGACGAGCGTTTCCCAGGGCTGTGACTGCGTTTCCCAGGGCTGACCCGCCCATGTCCCCCAAGTGCCAGTCTTGGGCCTGCCCTCGTTCCTGGCATCTCAGCCCCTCCCCTGCCCGCCCCAAACATCCCAGATTAATGACGTCCGCCGAGGCGGCCTAGCAGGGGCACACGGCTCCCTGAGTGCGCTTGACCAAGGGACACTTCTTGTCTACTTGGGACTGTCATCCTCGTTGGCAGAACAAGAGCTTCAGACGGTCTGTGAAGGACGATGTCGCTGCCAAGCCCACTTGGCCGCCCTCACTCCGGCAGGAGACCTCATTCGCTGGGAGAGAGAGGTTTTCTTTCTGAGCTCTGCGGTCTCCTCCTCCCCCACGGAGCCACCCAACGCACGTGCTTGGCTTTTACAGGTTATCAGTTAGTTATTTCTGAAGTGACACTCCTGTGCCTCTCGGAGCTGGAACGGCTGGTCTCAGCCCAGGTGCCCCCCTGCCGAGGCCCCACGGGGGGCGCCCTGGAGGCCGGTGGTTCGCTTTGCGTCACCCTCTGAAGTCTGGTGGGCCAGGAGACCCAGGTGGGACAGTCGGGTCTCTTGCTTGGCTGTGTCACTCCGACTGAGGCCTTTTAAATTTAGAAGTGATTCTGTGGTCATTTTCCACCTTAGAGAAGCAGAGAGAGCAGCTACATTTCTCAAGTTACAGTTTCCGGCTTCTTTCATGCAGACCCAGCATCGCGCCAGCGTAAACAGACAGGAGCGCGCTTCCTTCCTGGGAACGTCCGCACCGGTGACGCCCCGCAGGCCGCAGAGCCGGGGGCCTGCCCCTGTGGCTCTGCTGTCCCAGGTCCAAGACTAGGGTGTCGTCACTTCCGCCCGGTCATCCGCACAGGCGGCGGCAGCGAGCAGGGCGGAGGGGGCTCCGTGGGTCCCTGCGAGGGCAGCTCCGGAAGTTGTGCGGCTCTCTGTCCGCGTCCTCAGGAGCGTCCAAGCAAGGGAGGCCGGGCAGCACAGCCTGTCGCTGCCTCGGGCGCTCAGCTATGACTCCGTCTCCCAGGAGGAGCTGGGGGGCAGGGAGTGGCGGAACGAAAGCAGTCCCCGCAGGTCTGAGGTCCCCACTGCTGGCTGTGGAGCACAGAGCTCAGAGGCCCAGGGCAGAAGCAGGGACAGACACCTGTGACCTCCATGGGACAAGGACAGCCACCTGGCCCCTGCTGGCACCTGGTTCTCGGTTTTAGTCTCTGCCCCCCTACCCCCACGCGGCCCACAGCTCAAGGTGCGTCCTTGGCTTGCGTCAGCCAGCCCCGTGGCCTCTGTCTCTCGACACCGAAGAGGCTCGTCTAAGGCAGTCGGCCTAATTATAACACTCCTCGGAGGCAAAGCTCGCTTCTTCATTCCCGACTCAGGGTCCCCGCGGTGCTGTCGTGCAGGAGACAAACGCTGGTCTGACTTCACGGATGGCTTCCTTTTGCAGCAGGACACACCTGCTGCCTGTGCCCTCACTTCCACCAGGGACAGACCGCAGGCTCTGAAACCACTCGGAGAACGGAGAGGGTGGGCCGCCAGGGGGCCCAGGATGCCCCAAGGGGAGACCCACAGAGGAGGACGCTAAGTTCAGGCAGGGCCCTTCCCTGAGGGGCCGCTGGCGGCCACAGCTGTGTGGGGACCACGCTCTGGGTGCAGGACAGACACCAGCACACCCAGCTCACCCGCGGGCGAGAACGCTCGTGCCTTGGCTTGGAGAAGAGCCGCGTGCGAAGCTTTTTCCTCCGTGTGTGACGTTTAACCAGCTGGAAAGAAGTGCCGTTCTGGTGAACGTTTTTTAACCGAAGAACTTGCTTCTAAATGTGTTTTTGCTGCGCATTCTCTAACAGCGTCGCGCAAGAAGTCGAGGCCACTGTTCTCCCTCGGGGTGTGTGGCCAGCAGGACTGGGACACAGAACACTCGAGTCTCAGGTGGAGCTTCTGTGACCAGCCAGCTTGGCGTCTGGTGCTGTGTCCTCGCCTGTGAACCACAAAGTGAGGGTGCCCGCTTACAAACCTCCCACCTGAAGCTCCACGCTTCCACCACCGAGCTGCAACTCCCCCTTCGCAGCGCAGCAAGGTGTCCCGAGGCAGTGGCCTTCCCCTCGCCAACTGCCAGCGGGGCTGGCGCATCCGTGCTGGGGGCACTGCTTCTCCTGTGGTTCTGTCTTTCGTCTCGACCCTGAAGGGTTTACTGTGCATCTCAGGCTTATACTCAGATGATGACATCTGATTGTTTTGCATGTCAGTCTGACCAGTAAGCATATGTCATCATGTAATTTGTAACAGACGTGCACGTGCTGTGTCGGCTTCTGCAGCTAGAACGGACCCCGTAACTCATGGCCGCCCACGGGGCACCCATGGAGAATGCCGACGACTGGTAATGGCGGCCACCCAGTGGCAAGAGAGAAGGAAAAAATCCAAGGTGGAGTTCTGTTTAAAAAAACCCCCAAAACTCTCAATGATCATTTTCTTTAAAAAAATTCCACTATCTTTTATTCCTGTCCTTTTTCTTGTACCCTGCTGCCCCCAGAGAAGGCTTTACACACCCCCTTACACACACACGGACAGACACACGCTATTCATTTTTGGACAAATGGGGTGACTGAGTAGGCGCAAGAGGAAAGGAGGTAAAATCGTTCATTTTCCCATTAAATTTCAAGCCTCAGGTTGGAAAAAAAAAAAGATTTTAAATAAGTAAATATACCCTTAGAGAGACCCAAAATCTTAAGTATAAGTTTTGTATCCCTTTTTGGAGAAGGGTTACAGAGAAGTTAACCAAAGCTATGGCCCGTGTTTCTAGGCAGAGCATTAATGATGCCTCAGGGCTGCAAACATCCCCGTGGAGCCTGGTTTAAGAGTCCCTGGCTCAGCTGTTGGGGACAAAAGATAAAAATATATACTGGGTGTCCGATTCCCAGACACGTCACACAGCTGCTAACAGGGTAAGCCAGACCCTTGATTTTCTGAAACATTTTAGACATAACTCGGGTATGCTGTAGATGGACCCCCTTTTCCAATCCGGCAAATGTCTGAAAAAAAAATAACGTTGACAGGTTTGGTCAAACACAAACCTGGGTTTTAGGCCAGGCACCCCTCTCTGGAGCAGGAGAGAGACAAGTCAGGAGACCCTCCTTCTCCCGCTGGAACAGCCCGACACACGTGTCGCCTTAAATCGACACATTCGGCCCCCATTGCGAGCCAGGACTCACGTGGTGTCCCACGGGAACGCTCATGATATCATCTACCTCTAAGACACTGTGTGGTGGCGGGAGAAACGAGCCATTCTTACAGCCCCTGCCACGGAACTGAAATGGTCTCGATCGGTCATCAGTTAGAACCTCCACCCAAACGCCTGGTGCCGTGAGGATTCAAGGGTTTCTGTGGCCCGAACCGGCTCTCTCTTGCCGGCGTCGGTGGGAAGCAGGCATTGGCAGCTCACGGGCGGGTTGCCACTCGCCCCTGGTTTTTAGGACAGAAATAAAAACCTGACCCGGGTCCCTGTGAAACCCCCAGGGAAAGGTGGTCTTCTGAGGAGACGTTGTTTAAAGAAACTGCAACAGACAGGAGGCTGGAGCAATAAGATGAGACACGGAAACCTGCAGAGCTGGAGAGAAAGAGGAAAGAGGTTCCCCATCTGCGGCCTGGAGTGGCCCTTTAAGGCCGTGACTTTGAAGCACGTGGAGAGGCAGACAGACGCTTCTCCAACCAGCACCACGGATGGAGCTCTTCCATCAAAGGAAGGCCTTTGGGAGGCGGAAGGGAGAGGGAGGGCAACGTCAATGCAACGGGGACACATCGATCAGGTGCCTCCCGCACACCCTCCGGCCTGGGACCGAACCTGCAACCCAGGTATGTGCTCTGACCGGGGACCAAACCCGCGACCTTCTGGTGTACGGGATGACAGCCAACCCCCGGAGCCACCCGGCCAGGGCGAATCATGGAATCATTCTTAAAAGCAGGGCTGGGAGGTCCTTCGAGAGCAAGAAGCGCTCGCCTCTCATTTGGCAGGTGGCTCTACAAGAGTCACTAGTAATTAACATGCTCCGGTCCCCCCACAGGCTGCCCGGGCCCGAGGGGCATTTCGGACACCGAGACCCAGTGAGATCGCTCTCTGAGGAAGGGGTGGGCAGTAGAGGCCCCCGCCGTCTCCTCCAGAACGGAGAACAGCCCCGGGAACCAGTGGGCACGCAGTAAATACTTAGCGAATGAAAACAGGCTTGGCCGAGGGAGAAATATTGGAAAGTGTGACTCGAGAAGGGAAAGGGCAGAGAGGTTTTTTTTCCTTCTTTTTTTTTGTGTAAGGGACAAGGCAACAAACGGAATTTGGGCAGCTGGTAGAGGAGGAGGGCGTTTGGGCGCCACGCAGGGTTTAAAGCGACCTGGGAGCCCGCTTCGCTGGAGGTGTGCCCCGCACCCCACCGCCCCTCCGCCCTCCGCAGAAATCAGTGCTGCCAGTCTAAGGCTTGGCCTCCCGCTGGGGGTCCCAGCAGCTGCCCCCACTGCACCGTCCCTGGGAGGGGTTAGGCCACGGAGACGGGGGTCCCAGACGTCAGCCTCAAGGAGAGAGTGTGGAGGAGGGTGATGGCACCTTGCTGCCCCCAAAGAGGGATGTGCCAGTGGAGGGTCTCAGGGGTCTGAGGGCTCAGTGTGATCGTGCAAGGCCCTGGCATGGCGCTAGCACCCAGTGTTGTCATCGTCATCAAGGCAGCTCTGTGGCTGGAGGGGCTCGTCCAAACCCTTCACATCGCGTCGCGCGGGGAGGAAGCCCCTGTGAGTCAAACCCGTCCCGAGGCCCGGCCGGGGCCTCCCCACTGCTCCCCTCGGCAGAGTCTCCCTGGCACGGGGCCTTTGGTGGCACGGCCTTCGGTGGCACCGCCTTCGGCTTTCTGTCCTGTCCTGGAAGTGACCTTGCTGTCGCCTGTGCTATCAGTCACCTGAGAGGGACAGGGAGTGTGCCCTTGGAGAAGGCGTCAGTGCCCCTGAGCTCCCGCAATGGTCTTGTCAGGGTGACGTTGGCCACCTCAAATATTTACTGCATGACGGGGAGCACAGCCCTGCCGTGGGCAAAGGTGACATTTGTACCTGAGAGCAGGGCATTGAAAGGCCGGCCAGGGCTGAGTTTTCAGTCCGAGAAGGCTACACTGGCCCAGGCACCCGGCTCGCAGACTGGATTTCTTTCACGAGTGAAACATGAAATAAGAGTAACTTGAACATTTCCGTCCCCGCTGTCACCTGAAAACCTCGTGGGCTGCACTTTACGAATAATCCACGTGTCTGCGGCTGTTCTTACATGACCTAGAGTTTCCAAGCTTCTGATGGTGGAAACGCCCATCTACGCGGGAAGATGGGGGAGCAAGAGTGGGTGTGGGGTGAGGTGCCCTGCGCACCCCTGTCCCCAGGTCCCAGGGCGACCAGCACGGCTGTCCCGACTCCCCTGGCCCCGCCCCGCCCCGCCCCGGCAGTGCACCTGGAACCGAACCTTGGGCCTTCTCCCACTCCAGCCGGCGCGGCCTTGTGCTCTGCGAGGTAGTGATGGACACGCGGGGCTCAGGGTGCATCTGGCTGGACTCGGCTTTTCGATTGGGGTGTCACGGACCGGAGCCGGGCGGCTCGCACCCTGGCTCGCTCACGGGTCCCGAGGACTTGGCAAATCTGCTTGAAAATGGAGCCTCCTTAAACTTGGCTGCCAGGGCCTGGAGCCGAACAAGGGGACATTTTAGATTCTTTTTATTCCTGCTGAATGCCTGCCAACTCTGTATATGGTATTTCCATAAAAGCCCTGCTTTCCTTCCCTTTCCTTTGAAGAGTGAAACTTCTTTTCCCTTTTCATTTTCGAGAGGGGAGAAGGCTGTCATTCCAGACCCTCTGACCGCCCCTCCTGCTGCGGGTTGGCTTCCAGAATGGTCTCCGTTTGCATCTTCCGGGCTCTGGGAAGTCGCCGAAGGACCCGGGCCCAGGAGGGTGCCCCTGCTCGACGTCGTTGAAAGATCCCTGTACTTCAGTCAGACTCAGAACTTTGAAAAGTTCTCTTGGTCGCCATTGAATTTCAAATCATTCTCCTCAGTAGGCTGTGAGGGGGGAGAAAGGGGTTCCAAGTTCGACAGAGAAAGGACGTCCCAGCTCTTTGCCAGAAGCGTTGCTCTGATTTCCAGTCCAACGTCCTGGCTGTTAACTAAGGGCCGTGCTCAGTGCCTCTCTCCTTCTCCGCATTCTTGCTGCCGATCGTCATTCGTGGGACACGTGACTTCTGTCTAAATGCTGAAGTTTATTGGAGTGGAAAAAAAACCCTCCGTCACGCAGGAAAGGAAAAGAGATTTGGAGTCGAGTCCGGCCGTTTGCTTATTCATGTGCATGCGGCTCGGCCGCTAGTTCCTGCGCCCCCACCGCCTGGCGGCCGGGGGGCGGGCACAGAGCGTCTTTGCCTGCCTGGCCGGCCACCTCCTCCTTCTGCTTCGGGAGTGAGAAATCGGCCCCTCTCCTCATAGCAGGCCAAAGTAACCACGCTGGGGAGGGACGGTTCCTTCTGGAAGGTTCTCGTTCTCATTACCTATTGCTGTGTCGTAAATCCCCCCAGAACTTGCTGGTGGAAAACAATAGCCATTAATTCTGCTCACGACCCTGGGGTCAGAATTCTCGGGCACAGAAAGGGGCTTCTCCCTCTCCCCAGTCTCTGAGCATCCGCTGCGGGGACCACCGGGCTGGCAGTGACCCCAGGATGGGGCCGGAGCCATCTGGAGGCCTCTCTCCTCCCATGTCCTTGACCTGGACCTCAGTGACTCAAGTCTGCTCCGAGGCGATGGGGAGGGCACAGACACAGGACGTCTCCAGGCGGCCTGGCTCTCACAGCCCGGGGGCTGTGTCCCCAGGGGCCTCTCTGAGGCCCGTATGCAGAGGACAAGCATTCCAAGGGCCTGAGTCAGGCCGTCCCTCCCCTCCGGCAGCCAGGTCCCATTGGTCGGGGTCCCCACTGCAGAAGAGCGCCCAGGTGCCAACGCTGGGGAGCAGGTCCAGCCTCATCATCTTGGCTCTTTGCTGATGAGACTCTCTGACGAGGGTCCCAGGCGAGGGTGTGGGGACGCTTGTTTTGGGCCGGGCTGAAAGGGGAAGCGGCTTCTTAGTGGAAGGAGGCTCGTCCTGCAGGCCCCTTCCACACCAAAGGCGCCCCGCGGCTACGGAGACGCAAGGCTGTCGAGGATCGACCTGTGTGCGGGCACCACAGTGGCAGCCGTGGCTTCCTGCTCGACACCTGCAGCAGCTCAGCAGACGGTGCCAGCGTGATGCCTGCTGACAGGCAGACAGACTGACGCACGGAACTGGAGGACCTGGATTCCAAGGCGGGGCAGGCTGCTCTAAGAGAAAGGCTAAAAACGGCTTTTTTCCCCCAACACAAAACCAAAATCCCCGGTCCACCGTGGGTGGCAGGATTCTCAGATGCCCCGCCCATGGTGTACACACCCGTACAGTCCCTTCTGCTGAACTGTGGGCGGGACCTGCTGGTGTCACACGGCGGGGACAGGGCGCATCACTCCCCTGATGGTGTGACATCAATACGGCAAAAGGGATTTTGTAGATGCATTATGGGCCCTAATCAGTTGAAGCTGCACTAACGGGAAGGGGGATTATCCTACAGGCAGGCCCGATGCGACCGCGTGAGGCCTTGGTGAGACGCAACAGGACCGAATTTCCTCCTGGCCTTTAAGAAACGGCCGGGAGTCCCGCAGCGGCAGGGAACTGAAGTCTGCTCATGAAGCCTGAACGAACGAGGAAGAGAATCCCGGTCAGAGCCCAGCCTGTCTGTCCCCTTGGCCTGAGCCTCGCGAGACCCCGAGCACAGACCTGGGAGGCCCCGCCGGGGTGTGTCACTGTAGACCTGGGTGGCGGTCTTTCACAGCAAGAGGAAACAAATACACAGACCCCAACGGATGGAGGGCTCTAGAGATGAGGTCACCGATGTGCCCACTCTGTAGAGCAGCAGTTCTCACAGGGAGGCCTGGGGGCCTCCAAGGGGCCAGATGCCCTCCGGGGTCCATGAAGTCGAGACTGTTTTCATAATTGCACCAAGACACTCTTTGCCCTTTTCCCACTCACTCTCACGATTTTGCCTTTTTCTAGATGCTCCGTGATAGGCGATGGTATCGGTGCTCTGACGGTTAATGGGACGTGTCTTGGTGTGTTTTGTTTAGAGCATTTTTCTTAATTCCTTGTGCGGTAAACAGGGGCAAGTGTAGCCCACCTCCCCACCTCGCCCGCCAGTAGTCCGTTGAGTCTCCCACAATCTTTGAGTGTCGTGAGGTCCTGAGACCAGAACGCCAGAGGACCACGGGTCTCGATGACACGTAACTGGGCTGGACGGTGTGAGGGGTTATTCTCAGTTTACGCCTGCTCTCGCCCAGGGGTGAGGTGAGGCGGCCGAGGAGTGAGGCTGCGGTAAAGGGAGAGGCAGCAGCTGTTTCTTCCTTCCCTGGGTGTCTGTATGTAAGTGGCATCGAAAGGGACGGCGCGCACGTCTGCGCCAACCCGGGTCTGGGGGGCCACGTCACACAGGTGCTTCATGAAGAGGTGGCTGAGGCCAGATGGACTTTTCGGGGGAGGTGAAAGGTACCTGGGAAGAAGTGGACGGAGGAGGGAAATATTTAAGGCGACAGCCTGCAGCTCTTAGCTGAACGTCCCTGGTTTAGAAGTCTGTCCCTGTCTCCCACTCAGAGTCCCGGGACCCACTCTCCATCTCAGCAACCTGGTCACGCCTTGGTTCAAATCCCAGCTCCTCCACCTTCCAGCTATAAACTCTTGGTTAAATTACTTAACCTCTCTGTGCCTCGGTTCCTCAACCCTGTGCTACCAAAACAAGGAACGTGTGCTGAAGAGTTAGCTCAGGTTGTGGCCAAGGGACAGAGAGGGGAAGGCCCCGAACCCCGAGCTGTGTAGGGAAGGACGGCCGCCCTTCACACGTGCGACGGTGTTTTTGTTGTGGGTAGTGGTTGCTTGATACGCGGCTTTCAAGCTTCTTTTGCTGGGACTTCGCAGATGAAAGAAAGCAGTGATTCAAGCTAAGAAGCTACCCTGTCAGGTGGGGCATGTCTCCCAGTCTAACCTGCCTTGGCAGGCCAGGCAGCGAGCCTCCAGCTGCTTTGGAGGGGAAGCTGGGCTCATCTCCTCTCCGGCCGGGACCTCTCCCGATTGGTTTGAAATCGCACAGCCTCCCTCCCGTTGACACGGACCACAGCTCTAGCCGGTCCCCGCTGCGGCTTCCTGGGACGACTCCCGGGCGTGCCATTGGGAGCAGTGAGGACTCGCCGGCTGGCCGGCGCCCAGGCCCTGGAGGACGGCTCTGAGTTGCAGATAAGAATCTTCCGGGGAAGCAGGTGTAGGCGGGATGTGTGGTTTCCCTGCCTCGCATCTAAAGACTGATGTCATTGACTTTTCGTGAACAGTCTCTTCCCGTAAAAGCTGCGTCCCTGAGTGAGTCAGGGGGTCCAGAAAGGACAAGCTGGCTTCTGTCTTCTTCGGTGTGCGCTGAGACCGGGGCACGGCTGTTCTCGTGCCCCGGCACGGGGCCCGTGCCCCTGTGCTAGGCTGACGCCGAGGACTCGGGTAAGCCGGAGCGGCCCCGCCCAGCAGCCCGTGGGCCCGGGCCTGGCTCTGAGTGAGCGCCCTGCAGCCCGAGCCCGGCGGGCGTTTCCTTAATCGATTGAACGTGCGAGTCTTCCCTCCCATTGAGCTAAACACCGCCTCGGCGAAGGCTCCGCGGGACATCTGGGTCGCAGGTTTCTGGAGAGCTCATGGTGTCTTTCCGACAATTCTCACAGCCTGAGCACAGTGGGCTCCGGCCCCACAGAGCCTCTGCAGCAGGTCCGCCTGTGGCGCTGGGGCGCGGCCCCAGGCGGCAGGCAGCAGCCGAATGAGCCAGAACCCACGTTCACGGTTGACCGTTTACCCAGCACCGCCTCGGAAGAAATTACAGAGCAGAGGATACGCAAAGATGACAGAAATGCACGTGCCGCTGTCCCTGAAGCGTCATCTCCCCCCCCCCCAGAAAAGTAGAGGCTTATTTCACGTCAGCCTCTGTCTCAGAATCCAGGCCTGTGGTCGGAGGAAGCAAACAGGGCCTGAGATCTGAGAAGTCAAGTCGAGGCACGAGGAGGGGCCCTCTGGCCGCGGGCCCCGCGGTTGTCCCGCCCACAGCCGGGACAGCGCCCCACTGACAAGTGCTGGCCCAGTCCGAAGAGGCCTGGTAAAAGGACACGGAGCCGCCCGAGCGTTTTCACCGCACATCTCGTCGGGCGATCGTGGCTCTTTTCACTGAAAGTCAATTTCTTTGGTGACGTCTCAGCATTTCCTTGTTAGATTTATGTCCCATTTATAAAAAAGATTTAAGAGGAAAAAATAAACACCTCGAGTATGACTGGAGGCCTTGTCATTGGGTCACCTTGTTACAGGAACACAGCTTAGAGGGAGCGGGCGGGGTTTCCCGTTTCCTGGGGAGCTGCCTGGCCAGGGCCCGCACCAGGCGCGAGCCGCACCGGGCGGGCACCGTCGGGAGCGCAGGTGCGCCAGCGAGATTGGCCAGGTGTCCCGGCCTCGCCGAGTGCTTATTGGGGTTAAATGAGTGAGGATTTGAAAAGTGCTTAGAAGGACGCCGGGCACCCGGCAAGCACTCACAAAATGTGCGGAACACCCCCCCTCCCAAGCCTGAATGCCCAGAACGGCAGAGACCACTGGGGCCCGGCCTTGTGAACTTCCTAAAACATGCTCGAAAACTGTTTTGAGAGTTTGGATTCCAGGTAAACAGAACCACGTTTTTATTGCTATGGCAATGGTCACCGTTTGACTTACTTTAGCAATTAAACAGGAGATTTCAAATGATTTTCGGGATGGAGGCCAAGTACCGACAAAGCCAAACTAAAGGACAAGGGCCGGTTTCTGCTCGGGGTCGTGGGCCGGAGGCAGGGCCGGAAACCGGGCCCCCGCCCCGCTTCCTTTCTGCTGGGAGGCTCCCGGGGCCACGCGCTCCCCACAGGAAAGCAAGCCTGCCCTGTGGGAACAAAGACAGAGAAATACCTTTCTTTCTCTTTTCTTTTTACAACACAGAATACTGGTTAAAAAAAAAAGTGCAATTTTACTAATCGTACAGATTCTATATTTAGTTTTAGGAAAAAATATGACTAAAACAAGTCAGAAGGTAACTGGCAGGCAGTGATAGGTTCTTCAACGCAGAAAAGAAATGTGGCACACAGAGGTGTAAATATGTAACGGTTTATTAACCGTTTGTCTCCCGAGAGCTCTCAGTCGCTTCTCTGGGCTCACCTACTTTCACGCCCCACCACCAGCAGCTCCCAGGACGCGTGGGAGGTTCCATGACACACATGCAGTTTTTCCCACTTGCAGCCAGCAGGGTGGGCCGTGGGATCGTAAAGGGGCGAGTCACCGTCCGTCAGACAACTCGCCCCAGGTACACAGACGTGGGGTATTTCTCCTTCAGAGCGGGCCACTGCACCACGAAGTAGTCGGAGAAGGGGCGGAGAATCCTTCCAGACAGGGACAGGCTCTGCACGCGGCAGACGCTCTCCACGTAGACAATGAGCACCTTCTTGACCCCCAGCAGCCCCAGGAGGAGGGCGGAGGCGCACACGGGGACGCACGTTCCCGGCCCGTTGCACAGCACCTTAAAAAAAAAGTTGAAGGTCAAGTTAAAATACAGAATGCTCATCTAAATGAGGCATTTTGCATTAAAAATAGTCACGTGTTAGAAGGGGTTTAAAATATTTGTCTAAGTCTTGAATCATTCCTTGTCAAGATGCAATATGGAGCCAACCACGCACCTTGCAGCTGGTGGGGCTGCGCTGGGTTCTCCCGCTCCCCGGTTCTGCACCCAGGCGCCGACCCTGCGCCGTGGGGCCTGTCAGCATGGTGCCTGCTGCTCGGCCAGCGCTCATGGGCCGGCTGCGTGTCGCTCTTCTCCATGGCTTTCATTCCTTTCCACGGCTGCGCAACACTCCATCGCACGTACGTACCACCTCTTGCACGTCTACCGCCCCTGGGCTGCTGCCATAGCTCGGCTACTGTAAATAACACCGACTGACCGTGAGGCGGCCGACATCTTTCTGGATTAGTGTGTTCGTGTTCTTCGGGTGTATTCTCAGAAGTGGAACCACTGGGTCATAAGGCAGTTCCATTTTTAACTTTTTGATGACCCTCCACATTGCATTCCACAGCGGTTGCCCCAGCCTGCGTTCCCGCCAGCAGCGCACGAGGGTCCCCTCTTCTCCACGTCCTCACCATCACTTGCTGCTGGTTGACTTACTGGTGGAGGCCGTTCTGCCAGGTGTGAGGGGAGAGCTCACTGTGGTTTAATTTGCGTTTCCTTGGTGATGAGGGATGCTGAGTATCTTTTCATGTATCAACTGGCCATTTTGTCGAGGGTTTCATTTCCCTTGCTGTGTGAAACCTTTTTAGTTTGATGTAGTCCTATCTGTTTACTTTTTTCTTTTGTTTCCTTTGCTGGAAGGAACATATCCGAAAAGATGTTGCTAAGAGCTGTTTTCTTCTAGGGGCTTTGCGGTTTCCGGTGTGCGCGGTGTGCACTGGAGTCTGGTTTCACTGTTTCCGCCCGTCTGTCCAGTGTTCTCGGCACC
>PVJD01013567.1:0-33326 GCA_004026545.1 Mormoops blainvillei
GCCAGACAGGCTAGGATTTCAAATTCCAACTCCATATATACTAGCATTTTGTTTAACATCTGCACCTAAGTTCATTTATAGTATAGGGTTAACCATAGTGAATACCTCATAGGATTGTGAAGATTACATGAGTTTAACCATGTAAAACAGTCAGTACAGAGCCTAATACACAGGAGTTGCAATGTTACATCTATTGCTTCAGAATAGGAAATATAAATTGCTAAAGGTATCTCAGCAGAAAAGTAATATGAGGTGTCTACAAAATTGTTGGCTACAGAAACAGAAGTCAGGGGCTTGCCATTGGACTAATGGCTTCGAGGTCATATCATTGCAGTTGTGATCCAAATCTAGTTTAGGAAGGTGCTGCTGCTTCTATCAGCAGCACCGCTGCCACGATAGTTTCTCACCCAAAAGGCTGTAAGGACACACACTGGAATGTAGAGTACAGGAACCACAAACGTATCCTTGAAACTGCCTGCCAGCCACCAAGCCCCAGGAAGATACCCACTGCCTAACTTAAGTCTTCTAAATGTTGTGCAAAAGCATCTCATTGTCAGAACTGAAAATGTATCAGAACCCACTTTGTATCCAAAATCCTACCTGTAAGAGAGTCTGGGATATGTATTTTTTTTTTTTTGCCTTCCAGGGGGAACATAAAATGGGCAGGAATAGATGCTGAGTAGCAACACATAATATCCAGAGCATCTATCTTCAGAGGGAGCAAATATATTTTTCCTGACTCTTGACACTAACATTCCAACTGTGGTCAAAATATAAGATATCACTGATTGACAAAAACCTGCAAAATGTAGAGGGATAGGGGATAAGCTTGATCAGGAAAATAGATATCTCTCTAGCATTTGAAGGAAAATGGAGAGAAGAAGTACAGACAGTATATAGGTTGGGGCTAGAAGAGGAGGCATGAAGGTTCTGTCTCATGGCATGTATTATTTGTAAAAATTGGAGAGCAAATATCATCTTCCCTGAGCAAAAAGGGTCAAAACTGGCTATGGGGCCTGATGAGGGAAATAGAAAAGGAAGCCGACATAACATGAGAAATCTTTCTATATAGCAGCTAGCAAAATAATTAATTGATATAAAAAGAAACAGCACTAATTTTATAAAGGATTGTTATTCTTATTTATTGAAAATTTTAATTTTAAAAGTCTTCAAAATAAAAACGAGTTAGAAAATTTGAGCCTGTGTAAGAAGGAACATGACAGAAAAGAAACTGAAAGGCCTCTAAGGGCAACAGTTCAATTACAGGGTAAAAGAAACCCATTTATAGAGTTTTGTAAACAACACAACTATGGAGACACTGCTCTCAGGTTAACATGGCTTCATTTCCTTTATATTATTGTTTAGTGTGAGAGTGTGGACACCACTCTGCACAAGCTTCATTACCCAGAGTACCAAGGGCCTCTCATCAAAAGGGCCAAGTCCCCAAAACATGTGTATATACATGTCACTCTAAAATAAAAACCTTCCAATATTTTAAGCTATACCTCATCAACTAAAATACTTTGTAATTGCAAAACTGTTTCCTATGGATATAGTTTGCATATTTATTGCAAGCCATTGATTAACCACAGACAGAGCAAATGCTAAGATCTGTGTTGTTTTTAATTTTTAGGTGAAGGATGGCTTATCTATAGTGCTGTGCTTAAAAACAGAACAACAGCCAATTCGTAGAAATCTTCTTCACTCTTCAGCTTCCAAAGACAGCTGTGTGTGGTTGGCTGATACTGGACTGTAAGAATAGGCCAATTCCTGTGAATAGTATAATTTCTGCTGTGCACAAAACAGTCAACAGCCCTGTATCATGTAGCAATGGGAACTCGATATCGCCCCAGCACTAGAAAGAAAAAGGGCTTAGCAAGCTGGCGAGCAGTTCAAGCTTCAAGTTTGGTTTCTAAACAATATTTGCAAAACCCATCTTTATAGGCACCCATCAAATGTATCTGCAAGAGCACTTTGGTCAGTCCACAGGCCTTTTCCCTCTCTTTCTAGTGATCTTCCCCACCCAGCCAAATTTCACCGTTTTGACAGAGAACTTCTGGCTGACTTTCAACTGGATGGAATTTGGATGTTTGCTGCTCTTCTGTGACCACCTTCTAAATCTGGTTTGTCACAGCTCTAATTTCTGACATACTGACAAAGGCAATGGTTTGATTTGATGAGCAATTCGAGTAAACCAGTTCTAAATAATCAGCTTCACTAGCAACCAGTGCACAGGTACTAGAGGGACCCTCCCCTTCTTTTGTCCAGATATACAAACTGGAACAACAGCACATTTCTACAAATAATGCTTAGAGGCTGATGAACATTACAGCTTCTCATTGCATACATGGGAGAGCAATAAATGTAATTAAAGCTGTGTACTAGGGCACAATATCTCTTCAATGACAGATTATTTTAAAGATGAGAAGTTGCAATTTGAATGTGCGATGTGGATAAAGTACCTTCTCACAGCCTATATTTTTAAAATGTAAGCAAAGCACACACATACTATTTTACACATCACTTGGTATGGTTGGTTAAAAGCACAGGGGAAATATGAAACTAGCATACTTGGCAGAAGGCTAGAGAAAAATCCTATTATGTACTGTAGAAGAGGTTGTCAATTCCGCTGCTGAAAGTACTGTCCCGTGCAATTTGTTAATGGATTTGGTGTTGGCAAGAATGACCAGAGCTTCTGACCCACAGAGTTAAAATGTAAACCAACACAAAAGAAATAAGGGTGCTACTGTCTTCTTGATCTTATAGAGTACATCAGGTAGTAATAAAAAAAAGTGTGCATTGAGGGTTGGCACGTGATGGTGCAGGATAAGACAGGTGGATCACTGGGCTAATGTGTTTGCCTTTCACCCTACTGTAGTCATAGCTCAAAAAGCTTTGCTATCAGTAAATTAGGTAATGAGGGGCTTCCAGGAATGGGAAAGCAATGGGAATAGTGAAGTTCACCTGTAATAAGTCATGGCCAGCTGCTTTGGGATAGTAGCCAGCCCAAAAAGAGTAATTGTTATTAAAGAGGCACTATGAATTGAAGGCCATCAGAAGACCACTTAAGTCATTTGCCTACGTTAGCTTTCCTTTTGTTACTGAATGGAAAAAAAAAACACTGGGGAGACTTCTACCACCACCTCTTGCTTTTACCCCTGTCAAAAAATGTGTAACCAACCAACCAATAACCAAACAACAAGAAACACTCAAGCTAACACAGGAAAGGGAGCTGACTCAAATACAAAATAAAAACCAAAGAAGTGAGCAAACTGAGCCAAATCATTCAGCTGGACATTTCAAGAAGCACTGAAGGCACACTCTGCCCAGGTCCACAGTGATGTTATGGAAGAATGGAGGTCTTGCTACTGGACTCAGCCCGAATACACTCATCAGTTTGCTTCAACAGCCTCCGGACCAACTTTTCTAGGTCCCTTCTTGATTTCAATTCTTCTTCCAGGCATTGCTTCATTCTTTTATTCTCCTATGATGGGAAAAGACTTGATTACCAAACAAAGGAATCCCTTCTCTGGGTTCCTTCTGCTCATCCTCTTGGCAGCCTTCACTACTGACTACACTTTTCCTTCTCAAACTCCTGTCTCCCAGTTCCTAACATAAGGCAGCGTCTTGATTTTCCTACCTCTCTCTGACGAATCTTTTGCAATCTTCTTCCTTGAAATATCAGCATTCTCTAAGGCTCTAGCACTGGCCCTCTGCTAATTTAATACTCTGTTTAGTTTCTATTGTCTTTCAAATCAAGTATCTTTTAAGAAGCCTCCCAAATCTGTCTGGTACTTACCTCATCTCATCTCATGAGAACTAGGTCCAGAGATCCCAATGTCAAACTGGTATTTCCCCTTAAATGTGTTCTGAGCCCCTCAAACACATTTTGTCCTAAAGTCAACTCTATCTCTGTCATCCCAAAATTCTGTTCCTCTTGTGATTGCTGATCTCCATGGAGGACATCACCATATCAAACTAGATGCCAAAGTAATAAATTTCACCTTCAATCCCTGGCTCTTTCTTAATCCCAACATCACACCGTTATTCTCCATAGGCTCTAATTCTGCAATGCACCTTCCTTTATATTCATTTTCCTCCTCTGCAGCCTCAGTAGCACTGCCTTGGATCAGGACTTCATCATGTCTTCCCTGAGTTTGTAATAACCTCATAATTGGTCTTTCAGCATCTGATCTCTCTCACTTCCAACACATCCTTTACCCTGTCACCAGGTACAGTCAGTCCTCAAACACAAGGAAATGTGTACATCACAAAACACTGTATCGCATCTGCATAGGACCCCACAAATAATAATTTATGATCCTGGTTAACTTACATACTCACAAATGACTTTTTTTTTCTTAAGTTCTGTTTACAAATGTCAGGAAGTATGAAAGTTGTAACTAAGTTTGGGACCCTATTGTAAATCATTAAATACATATATTAGCAAGCCTTAGAAGTTTCACCCCAAGGCCACATGGTAAAATCAACAAAACCCACCTTGATGACACAAGGAAGATAAAAATCCTCACCTCACCACTCTGGTCCTGGACCTTTCCTGAGAGCATCTACTAGTGTGTGATAAGGAAAAGGGAGTAGTCCTGTTATCTGAAAAAAATACTTTTATATTTCATTACCTGTTTCAGTTCTTTCACCTCATCCTTCAAGGCATAAACAGTGTCCACGAGGCTCCTAAAACATAAAGTTCAGAGATTAATAGCTGGCACTGAAATATTGTGAAGTAATACTTACAAGAAAAGCAGCTTTATAAAAATATAGACCCTGAGAAGCAGTGGATTTTCTAGCTGATTGGAACAGATACTGCTATTAATGGTCCTTGTATTCCTCATTCTTATGGGTTCACCACCACGACCACACATGCTCATGAAAACACCACGTTATTGCACCTTTTCCATATTTCCCTCCTCCTTTACCACTTGTTTCCCAGCTTGAGTGAGTACAACAAAAAGTGCCTAGGACTAATCGCCAGGTTTTGTTTATCTCTTTATGGTATATAAGAACACCCACCTAACATATAATGAGAAGTGTCGCAGGGCCCTACCAATCCTACAATATCTGTGCTATAGCATTGCTCTTCTCACCTATCTGACCTTAGGAGACTCTACATGACACAAAGTCAGGAATATTATTTCTGGAAGAACCCATATGTTCCAGGAAATGATAAAGCACTCTAGCTGAGTTATGGAGCAGTCATTTCCTCTCTGGCTCTCTCTCTGGACAAGGACTTTAGAGATTTGGGTTCCAGGTCTAATCCTACCACTTACCAGACCTCTAACCTTCAGTAACCAGTTTCCTTCTCATCCTTTCTTGGACTTACTTTCTTCACATACAAAGTGGAGATAATACCATATTCCACTGAAAATATCATAAAGTTGTTGTATAGGCCCTCCCCCGACCCAGTCTGCAGGTCTGGATAGGCTCCAGGTCTGAGATCCATCAACCTGGCAAGCCACTCACTCTACCCTCTTGATCCCCTGAGACCCCACCACACACAACTTGAGCACCAGCCTGAACATCTTTCAGCAGCTGTTCCTCACAAGTGGTTGGCATCAGACCACACTGCAGACTTTAGCTGAAATCTATCAAAGATCTATAAATCCCAAACAAGCAGCGGTTGGTTTTGGAATGCCCTGTTCCTCTTGCTGAGTAGGTCTAAGCCTGGTACTAGTGGCAGCGAGCCTCAGTTCACAGCATAGCTCTCCCAGGCACCTCTGTAGCCAGCAGAAGAACGTACCAATCTCAGATCACTTTGCAGCTCCTACCAGGTGGCTGTAGGCTAGGCACAGTCATTGGCTGACCTTGGCCTTCACCAGAGACCCTCCTGAGAGGTCCCAGGGCCAACACACCCAGTGGCCAGCTTCAAACCACATAAGACTACCACCCAATTAGCTAAAAACAAAACCAAAACCAAAAATGACACAATCAAAGGATGGACTTGTCAGGCACAAGAGCGCCAATGAAGCAAATTCTGCTCCATGAAATCAGCCCATGAACAACAGCTTATCCACTGTAGTCATTCTCAGCCAGTTGGCCTGGAGATCAGTCCTACTCACTGATGCATTAATACAACCAAGGTTCAATTACAACCAAAGGCCACACATGACTCACACAAGGGACAGCCCTAGAGCACCCAGCTTCTCACACCAGTTGGCCTTAAGATAAATCCTACCTACTGATGTGTCAACAACAGTCAAATCTCAACTACAACAAGAGGCCACACATGGCCCACACAAGGGACAACCCTGGAGCATCCACCTCAGGTGACCAGGGGGACTGTACCACAGGGCCTGACAGGACACGTACTACATAAGGTCACTGTACCAATGTTGACAGGTGTAATATATCCACCACTTAATACACAGAAACTAACACAGAGAGGCAGCCAGAAAAAGAAGATGAAGAAACATGTCACAAAACAAATAATAGGACAAAAGTCCAGAAAAAGGACTAAACAAAACAGAGTAAGCAGTCTACCAGACACAGTGTTCCAAAGACTAATTATAAGGATGCTCAGTGAATTTAAGGAAAGAATAGATGAACTTAGTGAAAAATCACGAAAAGAGATAGAAAACATAAAAAAACAGCCATAAATGAAGAATACAATAACTGAAATGAAGAATACATTAAATGAAATCAATGAGAGATTAGGTGACACAGTGGATTGAATCAGTGATTTTGAAGACAAAGTAGCGGAAAACACCTAATAGAAATAGCAAAAACAAAAAGATTAAAAAATATGAGAATCATTTAAGGGTCCTCTTGGACAACGTCAAATGTGAACATTTGCATCATAGGGGTACCAGAAGAAGAAGAAAGAGAGCAAGGGATTGAAAACCTATTTGAAGAAATAATGATGGAAAACTTCCTTCCTTACACTGGTGGAGGAAATAGACACACAAGTCCAAGAAAGCACAGAGAATCCCAAGCAAGATGAATCCAAAAAGTCCCACATGAAGGCACAACATAATTAAAATGGCAAAGGTTAAACACAAAGAGAGAATCTTAAAAGCATCAAGAGAAAAGCAGTTAACTACAAGGTAGCTCCCATAATACTGTGAGCTGATTTCCCAACAACAACAAAAAATTTCTGGCCTGAAGAGATGGGCACAGAATATTCCAACTGATGAAAAACAAGATTACTTCTACCCAGCAACACTACCATTTAGAATTGAAGGAGAGATAAAGAGTTTCTCAGAGACAAAAAACTAAAGGAGTTCATTTGCACCAAACCAATAGTACAAGAAATATTAAAGAGACTTCTTCTAGAATAAGATGATGGAGAAAAAGCCCAAATTGCAATAATTACAAACCTATTGATTCTGGATCCAAGATGGCAGAAGAGTAAGTGGGAGGTACACTAAACTCCCCCTGGGACCAATCTGGAATTAAAACTAAATTATAGCGAAATCATCTTGAACCACTGAACACTAGCTGGAGAGAAGCCTTAAACCATGGATAGACAGAAGAAAACAATGCAGCACAACGTGATGGGTAGGGAGTGTGGAGGAGATGCGAGAGGGTTGGCTGGGCTCCCATGGTGGCAGCTGAAGAGCCAGAGGGATATTTCAGCTGCCAGGAGATTACACCTGAGAAGTGTGGGGTCTAAACCCCAAGCTTGGCTCCCCAGCCTACGGTGCCAGAGCCAGAAAGGAACCCAGATAACATCCAGCTATGAAAAAGCAGCACGAGTTCTGTCTCCCAGGGAAAGATGTCTGGAGATACAGAGAGCCTTTTAAAGGACCAAGGTACAAAATTTTGTTTGTAGTCACCTACTCTGGGTGCTGGCAAAGGGAGGGCAGAGTAGACTAGAGATGGTTGAAGAGAGTCTTGGGCTGGTAGCTCTGGGGAGAGAGCTGAGGGAATAGCTATCGGGATCCATGTGGTGAGTCATTCCCCACACTGAAAGAGCCATCTCTCTCAGGCAGAGCACTCTCCTCTGAATGGCATTGGCCTGAGGGGAAGCAATAGCCCAGCGCACAGGAATTACTCTGCCCCACCCTGTGGTGCTTAAGTCTGACTGCTGATTACAGATTGATTAGATTAACAGCTGATTGGTTTGGCACCTCATTAGTTTAACATATAAGGAGGAAAATACACAGAAGCAGCCAAAATGGGAAGACAAAGAAGCAGACACCAAATGAAGGAACAAGAGAATTTCCAGAAGAACTAGATGAAATGGAAGTAAGCAATTTAACAGAAAGAGAGTTTAGAGTAATGATTATAAGGATAATCAACAGCATGAAAAAAAGACATAGAAACCATAAAAAAGGAACAGTCAGAAATAAATAATGGAATATCTGCGATAAATAATACATTGGAATGAATAAACAGTGGATTAGATGAAGCAGATATCGAATCAGTATTTTGGAAGAAAACATAGAATAAAACAATCAGGCAGAGCAGCAAAGAGAAAAAAGAATTTTAAAAAATGAGGAGAGCTTAAGAAACATCTTGGGCAATATGAAGCACAAGAACTTCCACATCATGGAAATACCAGAAAGAGAATAGAGTGAGTAAGATATTGAGAACTTATTTGAAGAAATAATGACCAAAAACTTCCCTAATCTGGTGAAGGAAAAAGTCACACAAGTCCAGGACACTTAGAGAGTCTCAAACAAGTTTGATCCAAAGAGGTCTATGGCAAGACACATCATAATTAAAATGACAAGGCTTAAAAGATAAGGAGAGAAACCTAACAGCCACAAGAAAAATGCAGGTAGTTACCTACAAGGAAGCACCAATTAGACTTTTATCTTATTACTCAGCAGAAACATTTTAGGTCGGAAGACACCAGTGTGAAATATTCAAGGTGATGAAAAGCAAGGAACTACAACCAAGGCTACTTTACCCAGCAAGGCCATTATTTAAAGTCAAAGGAGAAATAAGGAGCTTCCCAGACAAGAAAAAGTGAAAGGAGTTTGTTAACACCCAACTAATACTGCAAGAAACAAAAAGTTAAAGGGCTTGCTTTAAGAAGAAGAAGAAGAGGAGAAAGGGAAAAAAAGAAGAAAACAGTCTAACAATAAAATGGCACTACATATGTATCTATCAATAATCACCTAAAAGGTAAATGGCTTAAATGCTCCCATCAAAAGACAGAGGGTAGCTGAATGGATAAGAAAAGAAGACCCATATACATGCTGCCTCCGAGAGACCCATCTTGGATCGAAATATACACACAGTCTAAAAGTAAAGGGTTGGAAAAAGATACTTTATGCAAATGGAAAAGAAAAAAAAGGCTGGGGTTCACTACTTTTATCTGACAAAATAGACTTTAAAACAAAGGCTGAAATAAGAGACAGAGAAGGACACTACATAATGACAAATGGAACAATTCAACAAGAAGATATAATCCTAGTAAACATTTACACATCCAACATAGGAGCACCTAAATATATAAAGCAAATCTTAATGGACATAAAAGGAGAGATCAACAGAAACAGTCATAGTTGGGGATTTGAACATCCCATTGACTTCAATGCATAGATCTTCCAGGCAGAAAATCAACGCGGAGACAGTGGCCTTAAATGACACACAAGATCAAATGGATTTAATTAATACCTTCAGAGCATTTCACCACAAAGCAGCAGAACATACACCCTTTTCAAGTGCACATAGAACGTTTTCTAGTATAGATCACATGCTAGGATACAAAAGAAGTCTCAATAAATTTAAGAAGGTTAAAATCATATCAAGCATCTTCTCTGACCACAATGCTATGAAGCTAGAAATCAATCACAAGAAGAACACTGAAAAACACATGACACATGGAAGCTAAATAACATGTTATTAAACAATGAATGGGTCAACAATGAGATCAAAGAAGAAATCCAAAGATACCTTGAAACAAATGAAAATGAGGACACAACAATCCAGAATCTGTGGGGCACTGGGAAAGCAATCCTGGGAGGGAAATTCATAGCATTACAGGCCTATCTCAAAAAAATTAATAAATAAAAATCTCAAATAAACAATTTAACTTCACCCTTAAAGGAACCTGAAAAGGAACAACAATGAAAGCCCAAAGTGAGTAGAACTAAGGAAATAATTAATATCAGAATAGAATTAAGTGAAATAGAGTCTTAAAAAATGATACAAAAGATCAATGAATCCAAAAGCTGGTTCTTTGAAAAGATAAACAAGATTGACAAACTTTTAATGAGACTCATCAAGAAAAAAAGAGAAAGGACTCAAATAAATAAAATCAGAAGGGAAAGTGGAGAAATATTAACTGACACCAAAGAAATACAAAGTATTGTAAGAAAATATTATGAACAATTTATATGCCAACAAGCTGGACAGTCTGGATGAAATGCATAAATTCCTAGAAACATACAATCTTCCAAAAATAAATGAAGAAAAGTCAGAGAATCTGAATAAACAGATTGCAAGTAGTGAAATCGAAACAGTAATAAAAAAATTCCAAGCGAAAGCCCTGGACTAGATGGCTTCACAAGTGAATTTCACCAATCATTCCAAGAAGAACTAACACCTCTCCTTCTCAAACTATTTCATAAAATTCAAGAGGAGGGAAGGCTTCCAAATTCATTTTATGAGACCAGTATTATCCTAATTGCAAAAACAGATAAAGACACTGCAAAGAAAGAAAATTATAGGCCAATATCCCTGATGAACATAGACACTAAAATCCTCAACAAAATATTAGCAAACCAATAAAGCAATGCATCAAAAAGATTATACATCATGATCAAGTGGGGTTTATTCTGGGAATGCAAGAATGATACCAGATTCACAATCAATAAATGTAATTCACCCCATAAACAAAAGGAAGGATAAAAACCACATGATTATATCAATAGATACAGAAAAAAACTTTCTGTATAAAATCCAGTACCCATTTATGATAAAAACTCCTAGCAAAGTGGGCATAGAGGCAACATACCTAAACATAATAAAGGTCATATATGACAAACCCACTGCCAACATCATACTCAACAGGGAAAAACTACAAGCATTCTCCTTTAGATCGTGAACAAGACAGGGATGTCTGCTTTCACCACTGTTATTCAACATAGTACTGGAAGTCCTAGCCACAGCAATGAGACAGGAAGAAAAAATAAAAGGCATCCAAGTTGGAAAGAAGTAAAACTGTCTTTATTTGCAGATAATGTGATACTGCATCTAGAGAACCCTAAAGATACCACGAAGAAACTACTAGAACTGATAAATGAATTCAGGAAAGTAGCAGGATCCAAAATTAATACTCAGAAATCAGTTGCATTTTTATATGCCAGTAACTAACTAACAGAAAAGGAAATTAAGAAAATAATCCCATTCACAACTGCTTCAAAAAGAATAAAATACCTAGGAATAAACCTAACCAAGGATGTAAAAGATCTGTACTCAGAAAATTATCACAAAGAAATTGAAGAAGAAACAAATAAGTGGAAGCACTTAATGTGTTCATGGATAAGATGAATTAACATCATTAAAATGTCCATACTGTCCAAAGTAACCTACAGTTTCAATCAATTTCTATCAAGATTCCAGTGACGTATTTCACAGAGCTAGAACAAATATTTCAAAAATCTATGTGGAACCATGAAAGGCCCTACATAGCAACGGTGTTCCTGAGAAAAAAGAATAAAGTTGGAGGAATCGCGCTACTTATATCAAACTTTACAACAAGGTCGTAGTAATGAAACAGCATGGTACTGACATAAAAACAGACACATAGACCAATAGAACAGAATAGACAGCCCAGAAATAAACCCACATCATTATAGTCAATTAATTTTTGACAGAGGATGCAAGCACACACAACGGATTAAGGATAGTTTATTCAATAAATGGTGCTGGGAAAATTGGACAGATATGTGTAGAAAAATGAAACTAGACCACCTTCTTATACCACATACAACAATAAATTAAAAATGGATCAAAGACTTAAATGTTAGCCCTGAAACCATAACAATCCCAGAAGGAAACATCAGAAGCAAAATCTGGGATACTGTTCATAGAAATTTTTTATTGGATATATCTCCTCTGGTAAGGGAAACAAAAGAAAAAGTAAACAAATGGGACTCCATCAGACTACAAAGTTTTTGTATGTCAAAGGAAATCATCAATAAAATAAAAATGTAAGCTACTGAATGGGAGAATATATTGGTGGATACATCTGATAAGGAGTTAATATCCCAAATTTATGAAGTACTTACAAAACTGAACACCAAAAAGAAAAAATCAATTAAAAAATGGGCAAAGGACCTGAATAGACACTTGTCCAAAGAGGACAGGTGGCCAATAGATATATGATAAGATGTGCAGTGCCACTAATCATCAGAGAAATGCATTTAAAAACCATAATGTGTCACCATCTCACACCTGTCAGAATGGCTATCATCAATAGATCAAAAAGCAACAAGTGCTGACGAAGATGTGGAGAAAGGGGAACCCTTTTGCACTGTTGATGGGAATTGCAGACTGGTGCAGTTACTGTAGAAAGAAGTATGGAGATACCTCAAAAAATTAAAAATGGATCTGCCTTTTTACCCAGTGACTCCAATTCTGGGAAATATCTAAAGGAACCCAAAGCACTAATTTGAAAGAACATAAGCACCCCTATGTTCACTGCAGTATTATTTACAATCACCAAGATATGGAAGCATCCCATGTGTCTATCAATAGATGAGTGGATAAAACAATTATGGGACATTTACACAATGGAATTCTACATGGCCATACAAAAGAAGAAAGTTTTATCCTTCACAACAGTATGAATGGATGTTGAGAACATTATGCTAAGTGAAATAATCCAGTCATAGAAAGACAAATACCATGTGATTTCACTCATATGTGGAAGCTAACAAACAAACTGAACTAACAAGGAAAACAGAGGTAGACTCATAGATGGAGAACAGGTGACGGATAGTGGGGGGAGGTGAAGGGAGAGGGGCTGTACAAAAAGGGAAAAAAGACTCATGGACATGAACAGCAGTGTGGTGATTGCTGGGGGAAGGGTATATAAGGGGACTAAATGGTAATGGAAAAATATAATAAGGATTATATACTTTAAAAAGTAGCCCTGGTTGGTGTAGCTCAGTGGAATGAGCATTGGCCAGCAAACCAAAGGGTTGCCAGTTCAATTCCTGTCAGGACACATACCTGGGTTGCAGACCAGGTCCCCAGTAGGGGGCACGCAAGAGGCAACCACACGTTGATGCTTCTGTACCTTTCTTTCTCCCTCCCTTTCCCTCTGTCTAAAAATAAAATAAAAATAAAAATAAATAATAAATAAAAGTTAAAGAGTAAAATAAAATAAAAACAAACCTTTTTATAATTACTTTGAATGTAAATAAATTAAATGTTCCAATCAAAAGACATAGGGTGGATGAACATATTAGAAAACAAAACCTATATATATGCTGCCTAAAGAAGACTCACTTCAGATCAAAAGACATGCACACACTGAAAGTAAAAGGGTGAAAAAAGATATCTCATGCAAATAAAAATGAAAAACAAAACAGGATAGCAGTACTTATATCAGACAAAATAGGCTGATATAAGCTTGTTTGTATTAAAACAAAGGCTATAGCAAGAGATAAAGGGCATTTCATGATGATAAAGGGATCAGTACAACAAAAGGATGTAATCCATGTAAACATTTACACGCACAATGTAGGGACACCTAAATATATAAAGCATATATTGATGGACATAAATGGACAGATCAAGAGTAAGACAGTCATAGCAGGGGAATTTATAACACCCCATTAATATCAGTGGATAGGTCATCTAGAAAGGAAATCAACAAGGCAACAGCAGGTGTAAATGACACATTAGACCAGATGAATTTAACTGATATTTTTAGAGAATTTCACTCCTAAGAAGCAGAATATACATTCTTTTTAAGCACACATGGAACATTTTTCAGGATAGACCACATGTTAGACCACCAAACAAGTCTCAATAAATTTAAGAAGGCTGAAATCATATCAAGCATCTTCTCTGGTCACAATTATATGAAACTACAAATAAGTACAAGGAAAAAAACCTGAAAAAATACACAAACATATGGAGGCTAAATAACATGCTACTAAACAATGATTGGGTTAACAACAGGATCAAAAAAGAAGTCACAATGTACTCTGAGAAAAACAAAAATTAAAACACAACAGCCTAAAGTCTATGAGACACAGCAAAAGCAGTTCACAGAGGAAAATTCATAGCAACATAGGCATACATTAAGAAACAAGGAAAACCTCTAAAATAAAAAATCTAACCTAACACCTAAAGCAACTACTGTAGAATAAAAACAAACTGAGTAGAAAGAAGGAAATAATAGAGGTCAGGGAAAAATGAATGAAATAGAGTCTAAAAAAATGTACAAAAGATCAGTGAATGCAAGACTTGGCTCTTTGAAAAGATAAAAAACATTGATAAACCTTTAACCAGTCTTATCAAGAAAAAGAGAGAGAGAGGGTTCAAATAAATAAATCAGAAATGAAAGACAAGTGACACCTGACAGCAAGGAAATACAAAGAATTATAAGAAAATACAATGACTAATAATATTTCAACAAATTGGACAACCTGGAAGAAATGGATAAACTCCTAGGAACATATGATTTTTCAAGGCTGAATCAAGAAACAGAAAATGTGACCTGCTATCAAAAAATTGAATTGAACAAAAATGTTGGACCAGATTGTTTCACAGGTAAATTTTACCAAGCATTCAAAGCAGAATTAATGCCTATCCTTTTCAAACTATTCCAAAAAAATTCAAGAGGAGGGAATACTCTCAAACTCATTTACAAGGCGAGCATTATCCTGATTCCAAAACCAGATAAAGACATTACCAAGAAAACCAAGAAAATTATAGAACAATGTCCCTGATAAACACAGATGCAAAAGTCCTTAACAAAGTATTAGCTAACCAGATCCAGCGATACATTTTAAAAAGTGTACACCATGATCAAGTGGGATTTATTGTTGGGATGCAAGGTTGATTAAATATCTACAAGTTAATTAGTCTGATACACCACATAAACAAATGAAGGATAAAATAATATGATTATATCAATTAATGCAGAAAAAGCTTTTGACTAAATCCAGCACCCATTTATTTCACCTTTGAAGGTGAAATTGTATTTTTGCCACTACCATTTATCCCCTTTATATCCACTCCTCACCTCGATCACTACACTGTTGTCCATGTCCATGAGCCCTTTTTCCTTTTTTGCTCAATCATTCTACCTCCTAACGTCCCTCAGAGCTGTAATCCGGCTCCAGGACCCACTTATGGTAAAAACTCTCACCAAAATGAAAATAGAGGGAACATATCCCAACATAACAAAGGCCACACTAGACAAACCCACAACTAACATCTTCGTCAATGGGGAAAAACTAAAAGCATTTCCCTGAAGACCAAGAACAAGATAGGGATATCCAATTTGACCATCTTTATTCAACATGGTATTGAAAATCCTACTCACAGCAATTAGACCAAAGAAAGGCATAAAAATTGGAAAGGAAGAAGCAAAACTGTCATTATTTGCTAATGGCATGATAGTATGTAGAGAATCCTAAAGATTTCACTAAAAAACTATTAGAACTGATAAATGAATCAGTAAAGTAGCAGGAAACAAAATTAATATTCAGAAATTGGTTGCATTTTTATACACCAATAATGCTCCAGCAGAAAGAGAAATGAAAAAAATAATCCCACTTACAATTGCAGCAAAAATAAATAAAATATTTAGGAATAAGTTTAACCAAGGAGGTAAAAGATCTGTATTTAGAAAATTATAAGGCACTGAAGAAAGAAAATGAAGATACAAATAAATGGAAACATATACCATGCTCATGGACAGGAATAATTAACATCATTAAAATGTCCATTCTACCCAAAGCAATTGATAGATTTAATTCAATCCCTATCAAAATACCAATGGTAGCCATTCTGACCAGTCTGAGGTGATATCTCATTGTGCCTTTAATTTGAATTTCTCTGATGATTAGTGGCATTGAGCATCTTTTCATGTCTATTGGTCATCTGAATGTTGTCTTTGGAGAAATGTCTACCCAGGTTCTTTGCCCATTTTTTAATTGCATTGTTTATTTGGTGTTGAGTCTTGTAATTTTAAATAAATTTTGGATATTAACCCCTTGATGTATTGAATATGTTCTCCCATTCCGTGGGTTTTCTTTTTATTTTGTTGATGGTTTTCTTTGTGGTGCAAAAACTTTTTAGCTATCATCGATAAATCAACAAACACCACGTGCTGGTGAGGATGTGGAGAAAGGGGAACCCTTTTGCACTGTTGGTGGGAATGCAGACTGGTGCAGCCATTATGGAAAGAAGCATGGGCATACCTCAAAAAATTAAAAATGGATCTGCCTTTTGACCCACTGATCCCACTTATGGAAATATTTCCGAAGAAACCCAAAACACTAATTAAGAAGAACATAAGCATCCCTATGTTCATTGTAGCATTATTTACAATTGCCAAGATATGGAAGCAGCCCAAGTGTCCATCAATAGATGAGTGGATAAAACAAGTGTGGGATATTTACACAATGGAATACTACTAGGCTGTAAAAAATAAGAAAAATTTACCCTTTGTGACAGCATGGATGGACAAGGAAAATGTTATGCCCAGGGAAATAAGCCAGCTAGAGAAAGATACATACCATATGACTTCACTAATATGTGGAAGCTAATGAACAAACTGAACTTACAAGCAAAATAGAGATAGACTCATTAATAGAGAGCAGGATGACCACTATGAGGTGGCAGGTTAGGGGGTAGAGAAATCAAGCAAAAAGCAAAATAGGAATCATGGACATGGGCAACAGGGTGGTGATTGTGGGGCAGAGGTATAAGCGGGATAAATGGTAATAGAAAAATATAATAAATATTTAAATACTTGGAAAAATATGATATTTTTCACAGAGCTAGATGGAATAATCCAAAAATTTATATGGAACTACAAAAGACCCCAAAGAACCACAGAAATCTTGAGAAAGAAGAATAAAGTTGAAGGTATAACACTACCTAATATTAAACTATATTATAAGACTATAGTAATCAAAACAGCATGGTACTGGCATAAAAACAGACATATATAGATCAATGGAATAGAATTGAGAACTGAAAATAAACCTACACTTATTAATCTATGACAAAAGGGGCAAGAACTTACAGTGGGGTAGAAAAAGTTTCTTCAATAAATGGTGTTGAGAAAACTGAACAAGTACATGAACAAAAGTAAAACTATTCCACTTTCTTACAACATATATAAGAATGAACTCAAAATGGATTAAAGACTTAAATGTTACACCTGAAACTATAAAACTTCTAGAAGAAAACTTAGGCAGTAAACTCTTTGACATTGCTCTTAGTAATATATGTATTTTTTGACATGGTCACTTGGGAAAGGGAAACAAACAAATAAAAAAATAAAGATATAGGACTACATCAAACTAAAAAGGTTTTGCACAGCAAAGGAAACCATCAACAACAACAACAACAACAACAAAAGACAAACTACTAGATGGGAGAAGATATTCTCCAATGATATTTGTGTACCCTGAGAAAAAAGATACCTCCTAAGAAGGGCTCCTGCTGGCTAACTGAATTCAAATTAAAAATCAAACAAAAAACCAGAGCTTAGCAGCCATTTCTACACAGGGGCCTCTCACACAAACTGCACTTCAGAAAGAAACCTGCACTTAGTCCCCTGACTCTTGCACTGAACCGACTTCCTGAGCTGTGTTTCTTCCATTTGAGCCAACCCTTATAAAGTAGTTCCTAGAATCTCATTTTAACCAATAGGACGGAGGCTTTCCCTGTCCAATAGGAACTGTGCAGCTATATTCCCACCAGTATCTTCACTGAAAAATTAGAGTGGCTCTATTCTGACCAACCCAGAAAGTGCCTTTTGGACCAATCAAACTCTGAGGATTTGGAGTCCTCATCTGCATGAAGACAAACCAATCAGGGACCAGGGACAGAGACTTCTGTCTATATGAGTCAGTTCCACTGAAGATGAAACCTAAGAGATGTGTTACTGGAGAAGGGCAGAACTGTCTACACAGAGAAGGGATTGGCTCCAGGGTCACCAGGCCCCAGCCACCTCACCCTAGGGCTTCACAGCTGGACAATTTCACCTCTGTGCTGCTTCATAATTAGGCTGTAACACTATTGAGCAGCTTGTGCTGAATAAAGTGTTCTTCACTGCACCCCTAATTGGGAATTATTGTTGGTGTTGTTGAACTGATGACAACAACCATAAATTAACATACTCGAATATATAAATAACTCATACAACTTAACACCAAAAAAGCACCCCTTAACAACCCAATTAAAAATCAGCAGAGGATGTGAACAGACATTTCTCCACAGTGGACATACAAACGGTCAATAGATATATGAAAAGATGCTCAATATCACTTATCATCATAAAATGCAAATTAAAACCACAATGAGATACACCTGAAACTAATACAAACAATATTGAATGTAAACTGTAATTGAAAAATAAAATTTATAAAACATAATGAGGTATCACCTCACACCTGTCAGAACTATCACCAGTAAATCAACGAACAAGTGTTGGTGAGGATGTGGAAAAAAGGGAACCCTCATGCAGTATTGGTGGGAATGCAAATTGGAACAGCCAGAATGGAAAACAGTACGGAGGTTTTTCAAAAAATTAAAAATAGAACTACCATATGATCCAGAAGCCCCACTTTTGAGTATTTGTCCAGAGAAATCCAAATCACTATTATGAAAAGATACATGCATCCCTACATTCACTGCAGCATTATTTACAATAGCCAAGACATGGAAACTACCTAAGTGTCACTGAGCAGCTGGGCTTGGTTCACAGCTTGGCATCGTCAAGGCATCTCCAAGCCCAGCAAAAGTAGCAGCCATTTGAAGATCACTTTGTAGCTTATGCTGTGTGACCCAAAACAGAACATAGTCAATGGATGACCATGGGTGTGACAACAGTAATCAAGACTCAACTACGAGAGGAGGGTGTACACAGCGTACACAGTATGTGTACCTCTAAGACCCAGATTGGGTAATAGGAAAGGCTGTGCCACTGGACTCTATAGGACACCTACTATATTAGGCCACTCTACCAAACCTGCGAGATGTAGCAGCTCTACCTAACACATAGAAACAAACACAGAGAGGTTGCCAAAATAAGGAGACAAAGAAACATGGCCCAAATGAAAGAACAGAACAAAATTCCAGAAAAAAGAGCTACACAAAATGGAGACAAACAATGTACTAGATGCAGAATTCAAAACCCTGGTTATAAGGATGCTCAAGGAACTTCATGAGGACCTCAACAGAATAAAAAAATCCAGTCAGACAGCAACACACTTATACTAGGGGATTCTAACAACCCACTGTCAACAATGCATAGAATTTCCAAACAAAATAACGAGAATATTTTGGCACTGAACAATGCCCAAGTCAAATGGACTTAGCTGAGATTACACACACACACACACACACACACACACACACACACACACACAGAGGGGGGAGGGGGAAGGGGGAGGGAGGCCTTTCATCCCAAAGAAAGCAAAATACATATTCCTTTCAAGTGCACATGGAACACTTTCAAAGATAGACCATATGATAGGACGCAAAACAAGCTTCAACAAATTAAGCAGACTCATCAAGAAAAAAAGAGAAAGAGGACTCAAATAAATAAAATCAGAAATGAAAGAGAAGTTATGATTGATACCACAGAAATGCAAAGGATTGTAAGAAATTACTATGAACAACTCTATGCCAAAAAATCTGAAAACCTGGGTGAAATGGACAAATTTCTAGAAAAATATCATCTTCCAAAACTGAATGAAGAAGTAGTAAGCCTGAACAGACTGATAACAGCTGGTGAAATTGAAATAGCAATTAAAAAACTCCCAGCACACAAAAGCCCTGGACCAGATGGTTTCACAGGGGAATTTTACAAAACATTTAAGGAAAAGCTAACCCCTGTACTTCTTACACTATTCCAAAAAATTAAGAAGTGGGAAGACCTCTTTTTATAAGGCCAGGATCATCCTAATCCCAAAACCAGATAAAGACACAACAAAGAAAGAAAACTACAGGCCAATGTTGCTGATGAACATAGACATTAAAATCCTCAACAAAATATTGGCAAATCACATTCGGCAATACATTAAAAAGATAATACACCATGATCAGGTAGGATTCATCCCAAGATGTGCAAGGATGGTACAATATACACAAATCAATAAATGTAATACACCACATAAACAAAAGGAAAGACAAAAATCATCTGATCATATCAAATGATGGTGAAAAAGGATTTGGTAAGGCACAGCACCCATTTAGGATAAAAGCCCTCAGCAAAGGGGAAGTAGAGGAAGCATAACTCCACATAATAAAGGCCATATATGAGAAACCTACAGCCCACATCATTCTCAACATGCAAAAACTAAAAGTTTTCCCACTAAGATCAGGAACAAGATAAGGATGTTTTCTCTCACCACTTTTATTCAACATAGTATTGGAAGCCCTACCCACAGTGATCAGACAAGAAAAATAAATTAAAGGCATCCAAATTGGGAAGGAGGAAGTAAAACTGTCACTGTTTGAGATGACATGATAGAGTACGTAGAAAACCCTATAGACTCGACCAAAAAACTACTCAACCTAATAAGTGAATTTGGCAAAACAGTAGGATACAAAGTCAGTATTCAGAAATTGAAGGCATTTTTGTACACTAACGATGAAATATCAGAAACAGAAATCAGGAAAAAAATCCTATTTGATATAACAATAAGAAAAATAAAATACCTAGGAATAAATGTAACTCGGGGGTAAAAGATATGTGCTCTAAAACTACACAACACTGAAGAAAGAAATTAAGGAAGACATAAATAAGTAGAAGCATATACCATGTTCATGGATTGGAAGAATTAATATCATCAAAATGTCCATACTACCCAAAGCAATTTATAGATTCAATGCAATCCCTATAAAAATATCAATGACATATTTCACAGATATACAAAAACAATTCAAAAATTTATATGGAACCATAAATGACCCAGAATAGCTGCAGCTATTCTGAGAAAGAAGAACAAAGTAGGACAGATCACAATACCTAACACGAAACTATATTACAAGGCCACTGTTATCAAAATATTCTGGTACTGGCATGAGAAGAGACACATAGGTTAATAGAACAGCATAGAGAGCCCAGGAATAAACCCATGTCTCTATGGTCAATTAATATTTGACAAAGGGGGCAGAAGCATAAAATGGAGTAAAAATAGCCTCCTTAATAAATGGTGTTGGGACATCTGGACAGCTACATGCAGAACAATGAAAGTCAACCACCAACTTACACCACACACAGAAATAAACTCAAGATAGGTAAAAGACTTAAATATAAGCCTTGACACCATAAAAGTCCTAGAGGAGAACATAGGTAGGAAAATCTCAGATATTCCATGGGAAAATATATTTGTCAATGATACCTCAGACAAAGGTTTGATCTCCAAAATATATATAGAACTCACATGATCCTACTCCAGGAAGACAAACAAGCCAATTAAAATATAGGCAAAGGACCTGAACAGACACTTCTACAACGAGGACATACAGAGGGCCCAGGGACATATGAAAGAATGCTCAGCATCACTAGCCATCAGAGAGATGCAAATTAGAACCACAATGAGTTACCACTCCACACCAGTCAGAATAGCCATCATAAACAAATCAACAAAAAACAAGTGCTGGTGAGGATGTAGAGAAAAGGGAACCCTAATGCACTGTTGGTGGGAATGCAGACTGGTGCAGCCACTGTGGAAAACAGTTTGGAATTTCCTCAAAAAACTAAAAATGGAACTGCTTTTTGACCCAACAAGTCCACTGCTGAGATTGTACCCTAAAAATCCTTAAACACCAATTCAAAAAAAACCTATGCACCCCAATATTCATAGCAGCACAATTTACAATAGCCAAGTGCTGCAAGCAACCTAAGCGCCCATCAGTAAATGAGTGGATCATAAAACTATGGTACATGTTAACAATGGAATACTATGTAGCAGTAAGAAAGAAGGAACCCCTACCTTCAGCATGGATGCTATAGCATGGATGGAACTACATGGATGGAACTGCAGAGCACTATGCTAAGTTAAATAAGCCATGTGGTGAAAGAGTAATACCATATGATCTCACCTATAAGTGTATCCTAATCAATAAAACAAAGAAGCAAGCAAAATATAACCAGCAACATTGAAATAAAAAAACAAACTGACAGAAACCAAAGTGTGGAGGGGGATAACAGGGGAGAAAGAAGGGGAAGGGTTGTCAAGAAACATGTATAATGACCCATGGACAAATCAAAGGGGTATAGGATTGAGGGTTGGAGGTGGGGTTGGCTGGGGCAGGGGAGCATGGTAGGGGGGAAATTGAGACAGCTGTACTTGAACAACAATAAAAATGCAATATTGAGTCTTCCAATCATGAATGTGGAATATCTCTCCATTTATTTAGATTCTCTTTAATTTCTCAGTAATGTTTTATAGTCTTATGTGTTCATGTCTTATTATTTTTGATGTCATTGTGAATGAAATTGTTTTCTCAATTTCATGTTTAGATTGCTTATTACTAGTTTATAGAAGTACAATTGATTTTTGTATATTTTTTAAAAATCCAGTTAGAAATGAAGGATACACTAATTGAAATAAAGAACAATATGCCCTGGCTAGTGTGGTCAGTGGATTGAGCACGAGACTGAGAATCAAAGGGTTGCTGGTTTGATTCCCAGTCTGGGCACATGCCTGGGTTTTGGGCCAGGTCCCCAGTAAGGGGTGCTGGAGAGGCAACCACACATTGATGTCTGTCTGTCTGTCTCTCTCTCTCTGCCCAACCCCCCTTCTCCTCTTTAAAAATAAATTTAAAAATCTTTAAAGAAAGAAACAAAGAACAATTTATGGGGAAGCAACAGTAAAGCGAAGAAAGCTGAGATTCAAATCAGTGATTTGGGATACAAAGAAGCAAAAAACAACCAGTGAGAACAGCAAGAAGAAAAAAGAATCCAAGAAAATTAGGATAGTGTCAGGAGCCTCTGGGGCAACTTCAAGCCCAGCAAGTTTTGCATCATGGAGGTGCTGGAAGGAGAAGAGAACAAAAAATTGGAAACTAATTTGAAAAAATATGACAAGAAAATGTCTCTAACTTGGTGAAGGAAATAGACAGATAAGTCCAGGAAGTGCAGAGAGTCCCAAACAAGATGAACACAAAGAGGCTCACACCAAGACACATCATAATTAAAATGCCAAAGGTTGGTGATGAAGAGAGAATCTTAAAAGTACACAGGCAAGAGAAAGATAGCTAGTTACCTACAAGAGAGTTCCTATGAGACTGTCAGCTGATTTCTCAAAAGAAACATTGCAGACCAGAATGGATTGGCAAGAAATGTTCAAAGTGATGAAAAGCAAGTACCTGCAACCAAGATTACTCTATCTAGCAAAGCTATTATTTAGAATTAAAGGACCGATAAAGAGCTTCCCGGACAGGAAAAAGCTAAAGGACTTCATCACCACCAAACCAGTATTATATGAAATGTTAAAGGGTCTTCTTGAAGAAGATAAAAAATATGAACAATAAAATAGCAATAAATACATATCTATCAACAATTGACTAAAAAACAAAATAGATGAACCAGCAGAACAGAAACATAATCATAGATACAGAGAACGTTTTGATGGTTGCCAGATAGGAGGGGGTTTGGCAGGATGGTTAAAAAGGATGAAGGGATTAAGAAGTACAAATTGGTAGATACAGAATAGTCATGGGGATGTAAAGTAAAGCATAGGGAATAGAGTAACCAAAGAATGTATATGTATGCCCCATAGTCGTGGATGACAGTGTGGGGATTACCTGAGGGAGTGGGGGGGCTGGGTGGAGGGGACCAAAGGAGTGAAAATTAGGACAACTCTAGTAGCATAAACAATAAAATATAATTGTAAAAAAAGAAGTGGTACATATATGTGATGGAATATTACTTGGCCATAAAAAGAATGAAATTTTACCATTTATGACAACATATATGGGTCTAGAGAATATTATGCCAAGTGAAATAAGTCAGAGAAAGAAAAATGCATATAATTTCACTTATATGTGGAATCTAAAACACAAAATAAACAAACAAATGAAAACAAACTCTTAGATACTAGAATAAACTGATGGTTGACAGAAGGGAGGGGTGTCGGGGGCTGGGTAAAAAAGGTGAAGAGATTAAGAAGTACAAATTGGCAGGTGCGAAATAGTCACAGAGATGTAAATTATAGCATAGGGAATGTAATCGACAATATTGTAATATCTATGAATAGTGCCAGCTGAGTCCTAGACCTATTAGTAATCAGTTCATAAGTTATGTAAATGTCCATGCTGTACTCCTGAAAGTAGTATAATATTAAATGTCAACTGTAATTGAAAAATAAAAATATTTAAATGATTATATAATTATAATATGATATAATCACTTATTGTGTGATTATCATGCACACACCTTTATATTTATTATTCCACTTAAGTTCACAGTAATCCTGAAAGTGTTACTATCATACCCATTTCAATGATGAGGAAACTGAAGCACAGGTAGGTGAAGGAACTTGGCTCAGGACACACAGCCAACAAGTAGTAGAATTTGGAGTTGAACCAAGACTGTTCTCATAAACCCAAATGCTTTACCATTTGGCTGTATCACTTCGTACACCAGATGGAAAAGTACTATACACTTACGATACCAAGCACTTTGAAATATGCTGTCTGCTGCAAATTTAAGCTTGACTTCAGAAATGACTCAAGTTTAAACAAATGAAATATTTGGCTACTTTGTGTTTATTTTATGAGCCATAAGGTATTTAACCTTATTTTCCCCTGTTAGGTCACCCTCACTACTGTGCAAAGGTAGGTCAGGGACATAATCACCCTTAACCTTAGTTTTCTCATCCATGAAAGTGGTGAAAGCAATGCTTATCTCACTGGCTTGGTGTAGGATTTTAAATGAGGACAAGTCAGTGAAAGTCCAGTGTTTTACTTGATAAACATGAGAAGCATCCCTCTGGGCAGGGAAATTTGTGCCATGGTTTTCCCAAGCACCTCCTACCCCCATACTGAGTGATATTCTTTTGTGCCCTGAAGCACCTTACTCTATGGAGAAGTGGGCTCCAGAGCTAGCCACCACACAGAAAGTTCTACCCCCTGTGCCTCTCCTTCCCTCTTCCCTTTACTGGGGGACAGCACTCCCAAGAAACCCAACTGCATGATCAGCAAACAAAGAGGGCCACATTCTCTGACAAGAAGGGACAGTCCTTCAGTAGGGGCTTTGCAAGAGCCACATTGCCCTGCCAGAATCTTCTTTCCAGCCCTCAGGCAATTCAAAAAGGGTTTAGCCTACTCTACTCACTTTTCTTCGATGATGGTCTGGCCATTGCTTCTGGTTTCTTCGATGATGAGTTTCTCTTCCTCAGGGAGTAAGACTTGTGGAACTGAATCTTTGCGAGTACCTACAAATAAGGGTTGCAAGAGGGTGGAGAAGGAAGAGTTACTAGTGAGGACTATTTATAGGTGTCAGTTCCTCTCTTCTGTTGTTATCAAAGGGTCTTTATTACTAGTATGTTGTAACCTTGTACCCTGAGAACAATCATGCAACATTTAATTACTAAATCTTCCTGACCTGACCAAATTCTAAATGACCAAATATATTGATTCAGTCTTGGGGAGGAGATAATTTTGTACTTGGAAAACAGGAAGACCCCATCTTTTCCTGTTTTGCCTCCTCCACAGCAAAAAGCTGACCAGTGATCGTTCTGTCTCTGCTCATCTCCAGGGAATAGTACACCACATCCTATGCTATGGTATTATATAATTTTAGTAAATTTAGAGTAGCACTGCATCGGGACACAATGTGCTTAAAGGACCTCAGAAGTATCATTCACTCCCATTTGTTCTCTGTAGTCCAATAGAGTAGGGTAGGGTCAGTTAAGACAACTTTGATCAAGGGTAGAGCCAGGGTTGCGAGATTATCACTTCGGCAACAAAGATGCAGGCATCCTTATGTCTCTCTGCTCAGACTGTCTCCAGGATTTGGGATAGAAGAGGTGACAGAACAGACATAGGACCTAACAAAACAGCTCTCCTGCACATTCTACCTCCCCCCTCCTTCTGGATTCTTCATCCCAGAGCATGAGCCCTTAATCTTAAGTCTCCTTGAGCAATTGGTTTCCTCTCTTCTAAGTCAAGCTTCTTTGAGTTGTGAACACTCACTGCTTTCACTTGATCACCTCTCCTGTCCTGAGGTGCATGTATATCCACCTCATAGTGCTTCATAGGTACTGAATAAATGGATAATGGACTGACTGACTGACCAACAGGTTTAATGCAGCAAGAAATAACAACAATAAGTTCTAGGAAAATAGGACTTCTGGTTAGAGAAGGGTTAAGGGTGGTAGGTCACCATGATGCTAAAAGGTTTACTTGTACAAAGAACAGTGCTAGACACTTTTCACATGTAAAGGGTAGCCTGGGGAGGAGGGGCAAAACTGTGACTCTTTAGGTTAGAATACCTGCCTGCACCTCCAAATAGATTTATAGACTTTATTGATGTGATGAGAGGTGGTGAGAAGAGGAGATGAGGTCAGGTTTTGTATGAAGGATGTTTCTTCTGGTGTTTCCCTGTTCCCCTCACGTTCCTAGTTTTCACAGTAAAAACTGTTTTCACTTCCCTTACTTGGCTCCTCAAAACTTGTTATGAGAGCTGGGCATGCCCAAAGCCACAGCCAGGTTTTGCCCATGAAGCAGAAATTATGACAGTCTCCTCTTCATGGTCAAATGTGTCAACTCTCATATTGAAAGTTTTCCTCATGACATCCTTAGAGACAGTCTTTGAAAGCATATGTCAAGGAAGTCCACCTAAATAATCCTCTCCCATAGTCAAGTGTTGAATCAGTGGCTGTCCAAAATGGAGCACAAGGGAGAATTCTTTTCTTACGCAATAGCAAATCCCCACATAATGTATCCTGAAAGTCTATAATAATGGAAGGCGAGAGACATAACTGATGTGACCTGGCTTTTTAAAAAGCACAAAGATGAATCAGAGAACATTATCTCACTCTCAGTTTGTAGCCTGAAAGTTGTTTGGGGAAATACCCTCACCTAAAAGCTCCCTAATAAATTGTCTACATTTTGAACAGCCCCTGTTAAGCAGTTATATTTCCAGATTTTCAGAGCAACTTTGAAACTTGAGTTTAGTGAAGCACTGTTCGTTTAAATATGCAGCTGATCAAAGATAGTATTTTGACTTCCTTTCCAAATCTGCCTATAAGAAGAGATTAGCATCAGTTCACAGACACAGGAACTCTCTGGGCTCTTTAATTCCTAACTTGTGTTGATGAAGGTATCTGTGTACTTCAAAGGAGAATGACTTTAAAAAAATTTTTTTTTCATTTCTATTACCTCCAACTTTTTCACTCTTGCATCTCTCTTTCTCTCTGGGTGAAAAGAAACTGGTAAACAAACCGCTTGGTAGCTAAAACCACCTTATCTGAAAGATGCAGTCCTGCACTGTTCCTCTGTGCCAAATCACCTGCTTTACACACCCTGCACCAGTTTGGGTTTATTTTCTCTTCTTCTAAGAGGCAGTGAGAAGTAAAAAAGAAACATTACTTATTAGACAAAGTGGTTTGGAGGAACCCACCTGAGCCATGGCCTTGTTGAAAGTTTGCACTGGTACAGTAGGCTTCAATCACTTTAAGAATCTGAGCGTCCTCTTCCAGAGCAGCTGTACCTGTCAAATTTAATTAATAATTAGTTTTCATTTTAATATATTCCTGTGGACCCTCAAAATGACACAGTAAACTCCACTGCTAGTGACTGGCTTCTTAGTCCAGTGGTGTTTCTAAAAGGCAGGAGCAAAATCTGCCCAATTCTCATAATGAAATAAGAGTGACAGTATCGAGCTCTGGGGTCAGCATCAGTGAGTTCAGCACCAATTGAGGCATGCTCCCAAAGGCCATCAAGAGCTCTACATTAGGTAATCCTGTCAGTCTCCTTTTCAAGGTCACAGTTACAGCACTAGGCTTGATGCTAGCCTCAGTTCTCATCCAATACAACACATCCTTCCTCTCCTTCAAATTTCAAGACACACCTTCTCCAGGAAGCTTTCCCCATTAACCCCACTGATTTTTCCAACCAGCCAGCCTAGTCATTGATTCTCCCCCCCACCTAGTCACTGATTCTCCCATCTCCTTCCTCTCCCTTCAACTCATTCTTGAAATGACTGGAGGGTCGAACCCTGTTAACATGCTGATGTTGACAGTCCCAAGTGTGGGGTGTGGGAGTAGGGATGAAGAAGCTAGAGTCAAGCATAGTTTTATCCAGACTATATTTTTGACTGATTCACAGAGTTCTGTCATACTTTTGTGAGATAGCACTTACTCATCCATGTGTTTCACAAAGTACCTTGTTCAAAGCCACACAGGGAAATAAGTACATATCGACTGGCTGACTAACTTTACAGTCCAGCTCTAATCAAGCCATGTTTCTACATGTCAACAGGCTGATTCCTTGGCTAACTAAGAACATCACAGAGCATTAGGCTTCCAGAAGGATTTCCACCTTCAGGTCTATTTAGTCTACCTCAGTAGAAGAAAATATCTGAGGCATCAGAAACTAAGAGGGAAAAAATGTATCTATAGCAAATGGCCCCTTTAGTGGCTTTAAACCAGGTGGGGCAAAATATTCAACATGAAAGTCATACAAATGGTTTCTGCCTCAGATGACATGAACTACAGCAGGAGGCAGTTTACTCAAAGATCTTAGAGGTGACCAAACTTTTCTGTGCATTTGTCATTATGTAACAGATGATGCTGGGAATAAATTGTTCTAATCACCTGCTTTTTAAATATTTTTTTTCTGTTATTTAATCTATTACCAACTTTCAGAAAGTATAAAACACATACTTTTCCGAATAACATATTCCTCTTCTGATGGCTTTCTGTCAGTCTTTCTTTTATGAAGAAACTTCTTCATGGTTTTGGGGCTTTTACTAGACTCCTGTAAGAACAGAATTTTCTTATGAATTAAACTCCTGCCCCAAAAAACAAATTTAAAAGAGCAAATGAAATTAAATAGAATGGTTCTCTCTTATTTTGACATTCTCAGGAGCTCATCAAAATTAAATACTATACACAATAAAAAATGGCTCCAATAAACTCTAAAAGGTTAAATAAAACAGATGCAGACACACTGTCTTCACAATTGCCATAGGGATGGGTATAAGAATGGACCATGCTTACTAAAAATTTGACAGATCATCCAGGAGGCAAAAATGCCTTTAGGGTACCATATGCAGAGAAAGTAATGGATGTCAATGCTAGAGAAATAACAGTATTCCTAACTTGGCTTATATTCCCCACTAATACAGTTTTAAAGGAATTAAATAACAATTGTAACTACTACTGTGTTATACAGAGCTTTTCAAGGAGCTTGAAAACTATTTAAATAAATTTTCCTGAGCAACAGTCCCATAACAAAGAATATCAATTTCCATTTGTCCAATGGGAAAATTAAGGTGAAGAAACTTAAGTAATTTCCCTCTGGTAAGAGAGAAGCACCAAAGGAAGGACTTCTTGATAATAATTTGGGGTTAGGAGTAACATTCCTACAGCCAAGCTAAATATACATATATAAAGCCATATTTTAATTAGCAGATAAAAAGATAAGAATTATATCAATTATTTAATTTGCTTTGGCCATGTGAATAAACCAACAGACATGAAAAACTCACATGTGACAAAAATAGAAAAAATAGCTTTAAGATAGTAGAAACAGACGGCATTGTAAGATAACATTTTCATATATATTTCACAAGAGCCTCCTTTTTGAAGAAAATACTTACATGTCAGAATTGCATCTTCATATTTTAGCCACCAATAATAACAAGGGAAAAAATAAACATAAAGGAAAGCTTCACTCATAAAAGGTTACAGCACAACATTATGATGTCACTGTAAGGCAAAGATAGTGTTCTACCCTTACCTTTAAGATATAAGACATCCTCTAAAGTGAATATGTAAAGAAAGAGAAGATGAGCGTGAGAGGTCGATGGTTACAATGACCAAATCCATTTATCAATAATTCTAAAACAACATTTGAAATGTTAGTGTTATCATAAATTATACAGAGAGAATATCATCACGATTCCCACATTAGTTTTAGATGCAATATCATCATGCAAAAAGCCCAAGGAATACAGTTCTGTGCAGAATAACAAATGCTGAAAATAACTAAAATACACACTACATAGTAAGAATTTATTAATAACTCTCTTCTCCCAGCAGAAAAATAGTAATCATGCCTTAGTTTTAATAGATTAGTTCTGTGAAAGATTAAGTCAATTTTGCCCCTCCAAGCTCACCTGAATTTGAATTTAGTAACTGACAATTATGAAATATCCATCATTAAAAAGGATACCTATATAACTATGAAGTGGCACTCCTGGTTTTGGTGATCAAAGAAAAAGTTGTATGATTGCAAATATCACAGGTCAATTTTCAAAGCAAACCTGAAGGACTGTTTCTGGTTGAATTCTGAATAAAGGTACATAATGAAAATTCAGCTCAAGATTTATTTTTCCTATCACATTGAGTTGAAAGGATCAAAAAATCCCCCAGTGTCCAAATATTGTTCCATTTTTACTACACTAAGAGTTGAGGTAACAATTAATTGAAATAGTAGTATAGTGTTTTAAATAATAACAAACTCAAAATTCAGGTAAGTCTGCATCATTCATTAAAACACACATTTGATATACAAACATATGCTGCCTTTACATTACAACTCTGACATGTCTCACAACTGTCACAAACTTAAGTCTTCACTCAGTAAAACCTATTTGAAGAACAGTTACTAATAAATGGGATTTTTTTATGAAACCTGAAATGATGAGCAACAGGTTAGGGGGAAAAAACAAAAACATACAAACAAACAAACAAGAAAACCTCAACTGTTTAGATGGAAAAGGTAACACTCCTCAGTTACAGAAGCTAGTGACTGATGTTTCCTGGAAACTTCAAGGGAAAAAAAGGCTGCAAAATCCCCACACTACCCAAATACCAAATGTCCTCTAGGGTTGTTGCTTAGAAGAATCTTTTTAAAAAGATACTCCATTCAGTAAATTCTTTTTTCCCTTTTCAACTGCAGCAAATAGTTCAGACTTTCATAGTTCAGACTCATAGCTTGTTCCCATAAGAGTTTACTGATTTGGTTTAATAGATCAAAATGATCCAAAAAGCAGAATTGGGTTGGAAATTCACCTCCAATGAAGTACCGCTTGTTTGAGATGTGTGCACATCGCTACCAATTTATAAACTATCATATCATTATAAAGGTATACCAGAGGCACTTTAGGAAGAGGTCGAGGAAACTCAGTACACATAAACCCTTATCTTTAAGATATTCAGTAAATATTTGCTGAATACCTGGGGATATTCAGTAAATATGTGTATATGGACAATGGGGAAATGGAAAATTAAGAAATAAAATAAATCAATGAAACTAGCAACTCAAGATTGACTGACATGTATCACCTGTTATAAATTCTAAGTACATTCTCACAGAACTATTCATAATAAGCTACAAAACTAGCTTGTCAGAAGCATTTTATACCATATAAAGCAAAATTACCTCTTTATAACCTAGTGCTGCTGATGGTCTAAGTGGAGGTGCAGGTCGTAGACAACTTAAACTCCATGGTTTTATAATTTGAGGAGGTTCCAAGGGTCCTCGGGGCTGTCCAGTAGAGCTAAAAGACTAGGAAAATGTCTGATGAGATGTTGGAAATCTGCCATCTGAACCCAACCTTGTTCCCCACAGTGAAAGAACATCAATAGCTTCATTGGATCAGCAAAGCCAGCCATAGAAAGGGAAAGAAGGAAAACAAAGTTCTGCAGTTTGAGAGCTGGCACTTTCCAGTCAAGATTATGGGGTCTCTAAATAGACTTAACATCCCATAATCCTGTCCTCACTCTCTCTTCTGCATTTCATTAAAGTCAGGAGTTTTTTCCTACATAATGGAGAATAGTCAATATTTAATAAGTTCAGTTGTGTGTTTGGCATTCTATTAAATACTTAAATAGGTTATTTCATCAGAATAACCTAAGACAAACTGTAGCAAAGTGAAGTAACTAGCTAACAATTGGCAAAGATAAGATTTGTATCTAGATCTGATGCCAAAGCCCTTGTTCTTCCTACCACAGCACACAGTGCCCCGAAGTGGAATTTTGGTACCACAGGTTTGAGTGTTAGCAGGCAACATAGCATATCTTCAATCTCGCTTAGCAAGTACAGTAAAATCTCATCAATTCAAATGTCATGAATTGCCAAATTTATAACATGGAAGAAGGCAGTGCTAAAAGTTTACCCTTGAAGGTTACTAAGTGAATATAGTAGCATAAATGAGATTATGTAGAGATGCTTCAATACTTATGAAGGTAAACTGTTGGTTTTGACTTAGCACATTATTAATATGAGAATAACAGTCGCTAACTAAAATACATCTTGTTTATCATTAAAACATCTTAGTAGGACATCTAGTTAGAAAAACTTTGCTAGTAGTTGGTACTCCAAGTTAAGGTCAAACTAAACTGCACACCTTTAAGTAAATCTTTGTATTAATTTCGATGGACCTCCCTCCACAACAAGAAATCAGAATTTGTGCCCTGGTCATATGGCTCAGTTGGTTGGAGCATCATTCCATGAATCAAAAAGTTTCCAGTTCAATTCTTAGTCAGGGTACATGACTACAGTGTAGGTTTGATCCCCAATTGGAGGCGAGTATGGAAGGTGACCAGTCAATGTTTCTCATGTTGATGTTTGTCTATCTCCCTTCCCCTCTCTCTCATAAATCAATCAATAAGTTTTTAAAAAGTTAAAGAAATCAGAATTAGTGAGGTTTAACTGTACTTTAAAACCTACAGATATAGACTACCCAAAGATTAAGGGCATGCTTATTGGTTCTCGTAAGTCTTCAGCAGACATGATTTGATGAGAGACTCAGTAAGACATGATTTGATGAGAGACTGAGTAGAACAAATGGGCTACTTACAGAATGAGCACTACAGGATGATGATGATGTCTTGGATAATGAACTGCAGGAGGTAGGTCCTCTGATCAGTCTGTACAGATGTTCCAGCCATTCCTGGAAGTCCTGGTTGTTGCTGCAGTGCACCACAATTCTCTCTAGTATGTGACCTGCATCACCCAATTATGAGCAT
>PVJD01013568.1:0-33322 GCA_004026545.1 Mormoops blainvillei
CCATTACAAGACAGCATTGCTTGTGCTATTTCACTGCGTCCTAAGCACAAGCTGAATGCAGAGTAACCAGGCTGTATCAGAGGTCCTTTTCTGAGGGAGGGACACCGTTCTCATGAGAGCCGTGGGGACCTTGGGGTAGGGCTCGGTGGGGGTGGGGCTCGGTGCAAGGGGGAGGTGAGCAGGCAGAGGTGCAGCCCCTCCTCCTCACCTGGTGCTTTTGTCCTTTCAGACTGGAGGCCGGCACTGAACCTTGCTGCCCTGGACTGTGCTGATGAGGCCAACAGTGCAGTCTGCAGAGACTTCGACATCCCCGGCTTCCCGACCGTGAGGGTGTGTGACGTGGAGGGAGGAGGGGTGGAGGGAGCATGCTATCAACTGCTGTGGGTCTGTCCAGCACTGGGGGCTTCCCTGATGCTCCCAGTCTGTTTAAATCCCAGTCCCCTGGAGCACTGTCCCTTTGCTCCAGGAGGCACCTGTTTTACAGCCAGAAAGGGAAGTGAGCTGGGAGGCGGAAAAGAAAGAGGTTCACTCAGTTTGGCAAATTCTCTCCTTTATAAGGGAAGGGGGCTGTGTGGGGAGGGTGTGGGGGTAAGAACTCCCAGCTCCCAGGGGCCACTTCCCAGTTCCTCTCCTTCCTGACCTCCTGGTGGTAGGGGTCTGACCGAACCCCATAAAACCAGGGCTGAGGCTCAGACTCCATGGCAGGATGAGACTCAGGTGGCCCAGTGGTTCCCCAGAAAAGGACCCCAGAGACATGGACAAGCCTCACCCTCATCCGGCAAGTGCCTTGGACCCAAAGAGCTCAGAAGTGACCTGTCAGGATGGCCTCACGCCACAGCCACAATGCCAAAATGCCTCAGGCAGCAGGGATCCTCATCACGTCATGGGAGGCTGGCGGCACACCCAGCACATGAGGGCCCTGTCACCGTCACCAGCGCTCTGGCTAAATGTAGCAAAGGCCTTGCCTCCAGCCTGCCCACCAAGGGTCATGGGTGGCTGAATTAACATCCGGACAACTCCCAGGACTTTCCGAGGGGAGGCCGGGGAAGCCCAGAGCAGCCAGGCCGATCACGTCTACGGAGCCCCCTCCCCAAGCCCCTGTCTCTCTAACTCTCTCTCAATAATTAGCCCCCTCCCTACACCATGGCATCTAGAAAAGCCGTTTCCCCTGAAGTCACTAATAATAATCACGAAATGCCTTTGAAAGCTGCACGGCCAAGCATGGTCCCCAGAACAAGCTGTCTCTGAGCTCGGGGGCTTCAGCTTCCAAGCAGAACTTGAGCCGTAGCTCAGCCTAGTTACTCCGGAAGAATTCCCCTGGAGAGCCAGGCCCCAGGCTGCAGCAGCGTCCGGCTCTAACTCCATGTGACCTTTCTGCTGGGTTCACAGTTTCCACGGGCGATCAAGCTCCCTCCCACGCTGCCGTCACCAGTGAAGGCCAGGGTCAGGCCCGGCCCCAGTTCAGCTGAGGCCAGGCTGATCTGGGGGACAGCATGGTGAGCCAGCAGCCCTGGCCCTGTCATTTAGAGGTGGCAGCAGAGCGATTGTTTATAAGTCATTCCTGTCTAGTTGAAAGACCTTCCCGGCAGGGCCGTGGCCTCGAGATATGTAACTGAAAATATTTAAAGCCATTCCACAGGGAGGGGACGGGGCACACCGCTCCTTTTGCCGAGCCAGGGTGAGCAGCCCTGAGTGGGAACCGTGGGAAGACCAGCACGGCAGCGGGGACTCGCTGTGCGCAGGCTGTTTCCTCCCCCCAGAGCTCAGTGCGGGGGTGCAGCCACCGCCCAGCCCCGTGGCCAGGCCGGGACGTCCTGTGGGGCTCCGTGGGGGCCCGGCACGTGGGCCTTCCCCTCTCGGCCTGGGAGAGGCTGGGGCTCAGCGGGCGTGCAGGAGGCGGCCAGGCTGTCGCCATCCCCAAGGTCCTTGGTGCCTACCCAGGTCACGTAGCGCACGCAGCCTGCATGCCCCAAGTGAGTAATCATCTCCTGAGCCGCCCGGCCGGCCATGGGAGGGGACCTTCCCCTGCCTCCACACGGGCAGCACCTGGGTAGACCAGGCCTGTAGTCATCTGTCCATTTCTTAAGAGCCCCAGAGACAGCGCTGTGACCTCCCTGCCTCTCCCGAGGATCCTGCAGGTCAGTGTCGGCACGGAGAGCTCTTGATGCGCTGTCCTCAGGACTCTAGTTCCGGGCACACGCGGGCCGAGCCGCCAGTGGGTCTCCGCACTGAGGCCCCGTGCGGAGGCCTTCAAACGTTGTCAGTGGGCCCCACCGCAGGATCCACGTCCAGTGAGATCCAGAAGTTGGCCCCTGTTATCACTGAAACAGATGTTTCACCAAGCAGTGTTTTTACTCGGTGCCGTACACACTGATGCTTTCTGTTCTATTTGTTTTTTAAAAATACTGTGACTCACAGCACCGACTTCACAACTGACTCCTGGATTGTTTCTAGTGTTTGGAAAACTCTCCTCCAGCAGACTCCTGGTCCGCAGAGATTCTGGCCCACTGAGAGCTGCCGCAAGGTCAGAGGTGGCCCTGTTGCCCTGTCTCCTGCCACCTGGGGACTGGAGCCTGTCCTCACTCCTGCCCTTAAGGGCTGAGAGAGCTCTAAGATGAGGACGCGTGTTGAGTAGGGGACGGAAGAGCTGCTGGTGTGATGGGGACAGGCCCACACACAAGAGTCTGGCCATCCCCAGTGACATGTTATTGTCCCTTTCCTCTGCTTCCTGATCTTTGTCACCATGAGCCAACAGTGAACCTCCACCAGCCCAGCCTGTTCAGCAAACTCCTGGCCCTGCAGGGCGGGCCTGCTGTGTGGGGCCCATCGGGCTGGGCGGGAGCCCAGCTGGGAGCAAACAAAGGTGTAGGGAGGGGCTGGTTTTCGGCAGGTTCTGGGCGGTGCTTGGGGACCTGGAGGCTGAACCTCTGGGGGGAAGGGCTTTACCATTGCCCACAGGGTGCCCCTCAGTGGGTGACGGAGCAGGACCTTCTGTGGCCAAAGGCCTGGCTGAGGTCAAGATTACAGGGACCAGCATCGTTGGGTAGGAGAGCACCGAAGTTCCCCCTTTGTGACATTCCGAGGAAATAATTGACGGGGGTTTAAATCCTGGCTCCGCTGCTCACTGTATGTGACTTGGGCAGTTGCTTAACAGTGTCCCGGCTGGTGGCCTCAGTGTCCCTGTCAGTAAAAGTGGGATGATAATATCTACCTAACAGGACTGTTACCAAGTCTGAAAGGAGGCCTTACGTCAGAAGGTGCTGGGACACCGTGCCATGTTACTTGGTGTTCACTACAGAGCTGTCTTCTTCCTGTTGTCCCGGGGGCTTGTGGTAACTCCCTTGGGGCACCACATTCGAGGCCATCCACCCATCAGCAGCTACTGAGCGAGCGTTTGCTGGGTGCACAGTGCTGTGCTCACCATTGTGGGAGAGGCCGGACGTGTAAGACATGGCCAGCAACATGAGAGCGGCCAGGCACGAAGCTCGTGTCCACACGCCCACTTGGAGCTCACCAGCCAGGTGATAGGCAGTGGGTGATCTGCAGGCAGGGAGGGTGGGGCTTTGCCCGCACTCAGAGCTCTTTCCCGGAGCATCAGAGTGCACTGCACGCAGGAGGGGAGCTTCCGCCTGGCGCTGAAGGACGGATGGGGTTTGTCTAGGAGAGAGGAGGAGCATGTGGGAAGAACGTGTGGTGTGCTGAGGACACTGGTCTGGCCGGAGCAGAGGCTCCAGTGCAGGGCCGAGGCCTTGCTGGGAGCGGGGAGGCCAGCCATGGCAGGTCCTTGCATTCAAGGCTGGGGGTGTGGACACCCCGTGGGATGCACAAGGCCTGGGCTGTTACCTTGTGTGGCTCTTGCTAGAGGGTGAGATGTCAGGGAGGGGTACAGAACTCAGAAAGATGTCACCTGAGCCTCTCTGAAAGAGGGAGATGGGCCCCCTCTCTGCTGTCACCTGCCCTCTTCCAGCTGTCTCCACTGCTGTCCACAACGGAGGGATGGCTAAGCCTGCAGAGCCTCGTGGACTCACTGGAAGATATTTGGAGACGGGGCCTTTTTTCTTAAAACCTGTTCTGAAAGCTTAGATCCCGTGCTGCTGATGGCCACCCCTGGGAAGTGTGCTCTCTGTTCAGCCCTGTTCGGCCCCCGGAAGACAGTGGCTCCTGGCTAGGCTGGTAAAGGTCTGCCCGATGCAGCTGGTCTCCTGCCTCCGGGAGAGGTGGAGCCTCCCAGGGACCCCAGGTTAGAGGAAGACAGACACTCCCATGTAAAGTACGTGAAAGGAAAGGGACCGCGTGCTGACTGTCCCTGGAGAAAAGCAGACTCGCTGCTGAAGTTCTAATTGCCCGTTTCCAAGGCGTTGGGGTAGTTTTCTCTGGGTAGGGCACATGCCTCCCACATCTGGCTTAATAAGAGCACAAAAATGTGCCCTGACTAGATTTTATTGTGATTTTTACGTGAGCTTCCAAGAAAATCAAAGGGCAGAGATTCTCGGTTTTACTGAACAGGTGCCTTTTGAGTACTTCATGTCCCGGACACGGTGCCCCTGTGCTAGGCACTGTGGGGCTGGCAGAGACGGACAAGCGCTAACTAGTCCTGCCCTCCCAGTCAGGGAGGTGGGTAGCTGGGTGGGTGGGAAGTTCAGGTTGAAGCCCATTGTAGCTGAAGTGTAGGGAACGGGGGGTGGGGGGCCGCGGGTGGTAAGTTTGGGGTCAGACCCCGGGATGCCCCGAATGTGGTGAGCTTGGACATTATTCACTGGCAGCGGGGAGGCCTGGAAGAGTTCTGAGGAATGACCTGGGCAGGTCAGAATTATGCCTTAGAGAAGTAAGTAAGCAAAGTGGCAGCGAGGAAGAGGGTTACAGAATGAAAAGATGGAGTGTGAAGTGAGGACAGGCAGGGACTCTTACAAGAGGCCCGAGCCAGGAGGTCAGCCCTGGGCTAGACGAGGCGGCGGGTCCAGGGGCCCGATGACCTGGTGTGACAAAGGTCAGATCCACAGAACTGGCCGACTGACTGGATGAAGGGCTGTGGGAGAGGGCAGCGCTGGTCTGGGTGCCAGCGAGGAGGGCGATCACTGGGTGAGATAAGAACACAGCTGGAGAAACAGGTTGGGGGTGGGGTGACTCAGGCCTAGAAAGGCGGGTGTTGCCCCAGCGCCTGTGCAGAGGGTCCTGGGAAGTAGCAAACGGAAGTCCAGGACCTGAGACAGACGGAGCCGATTGCCCAACCATTGAGACAAAGCAGATAACATTGTCAGGGGAGACAAACAATGGGTTGGTTTGTGCCTTCACTCATCTATTCACTCGTTGGTTCCAAAGCCTCTCGGTTGTGACCGTGCCACCTCCCCGGGCTGTTTACGGCAGAGCGCCATCGTCTGACACGTGGCCCTAGGAGAGACTGTGCGTAGCAGATGGCGGGGGCTGCGGGCCCGGGACAGGGATCGGGGGCGAGACTGGGACAAGGGCAAGGGGCAGGCCCAGTTGGTGTCAGGCAGACTGGAGAGGGTGGTGACGTGAAGGCGAAGAAGGAAGGTGTCAGGAAAATGTGGCACACCCACAAGAATGGCAGGACCTGGCCCCCGGGGACGGCAGGCAGTACCGGACACTGCGGAGGGAGCGAGCGAGGAGGCCGCCGGCTTGGTCAGAGAGGACGCCAGCTGAGTGGCAGGGCCATGCGCCCCAGCAGGCTGGTCGTGGGCACGAGGCGAGAAGGGAAGTCAGAGGAGTGAAGCAGATTCTGTTCGGAGTGTTTGGCCGCACAGGGGACTGGCCAGTGGGAGAACTGGAGAGAGAAGGAGGGCCACTCTCTGTTCCCATCCTCCTTCCTTCCTGTGCTTTCTTTAAAAAAAACCAACCAAACAAACAAAAAAAACCAAAACCCTCTTTGATTTGGAGGATTTGCATCCTTTCGTAGGCGTAGGGGAGAAGCTGACAGGAAGAGGGAAAGAGGAAAGAGAGATTAATTGATAGGAAAAAGTCCCTACAGAGTGTGAGGTGTGGGAGCGAGAGCTGGGCTGGTGACATTGTTCTAGAAGGTAGAAGGGAAGGCTGAGTGGGAGCAGAGGTTACCCGAAGGAGGCGGGGGCCTTCCTGTAGCGCTGCCCTCGAGGGGGCGGGCAGCTTTGGAGTCCCTGCACTCCCCTGGGTCACTCTTGCCAGCCCGACGCTCCTGTCCAACCCCATGCTGCCCCTGGCTGGGCTACTCACAAGGTTCCAGAGGCTGCCTTTTTTTTTTTTTAAGGTCACACTGGTCTATAATAGTATATAAGTTTCAGGTGCACAGCATTATAATTGAGGCTGCCTTTTGATGGACGTAATGCCAGCCTCTGTTAATAAGTACCTGGCCGACGCACCGGCTGATGAAGAGTTACTGTGTTACTTTGCAGTAACTGAACATGGCAGCTGCGGCCACGGGGAAGCTGCCCGGCATCAGGGTTCACGATGCCAGAAGCTCCTTATTATGCTTATGGGACACGTTGAGGTCTGTTCTGTCTACATAAACAGGCACCATTGCCATGGGTCACGCAACTGTAGCGATCGTCCTCTGGGATGTTATTTGTGAGCAAAGCGAACTGCGGAGAGGTGCGTCTTTTATTTTGTGTCCGAGAAACAATGTCAGTCCGTAAATGCAGTAACATGCTCTTCCTATTTGATCTTGTGTCACAGTCCAAGATATTTGTGATCATTTTTACGAGCATCAGGCTAACGTATGACTTCGTTGCTTCCAAATGGTGTTCAATTGCTGCAAAGAACTACGTTATAAATATATAACTATATGGGGCACGTATCAGTGGATGGTTTTCACCCAGAGTGAAAGTCTGTATTAACACTCTGAAGAGAGAGAGAATAAAGTGGTGAGCAGCGTTAGGCCCAAGGGAGGTCCCAGGGGACAGAGGGGAGAGAAGGGCAGCTTCTTTGCATCTTTGCTCCTCAGGGGAGAGATGGGGGCAGGCGGCCCCAGGATTTGAGTTTTCTGCCTACATATGGCTGGGACAAACAAGTACCAGGCAATCAGTGTTTAAGAGGTAGGAACAAGGGGAGGGGACGATGACGACGACGACGCAGCAGTTAATGTTTAGTGACCCCTCGCAATATGTACCGGGCACCATGCTAAGCACTTCAGATGTATTATCCTCGACTCCTCGCAGCAGTTCTTCAAGGTGGATGGCATCATCCTCATTTTAAAGATGAAATGGTTCAGAGGGGTTAATGGTTGTCTCTGGTCACACAGCCAGGGTGTAGCAGAGCCAGGCCACAAACCTAGGTCTGGCAGACCCCAGGGCCTGCACACTGCCACCAGCTTGGGACAAGGCCAAAAGGCCACGCTATGGGAGGCAGAGGCCACAGGTAGTTCAGGTGGCCCTGAGGTGAGAGACCTCAGGAAGAGTCTTCTTCCCAGCCTGTGGGCGATTCACCAGGCAGTTAAGTGGCTGTCTGTCAACTCTGTCCACTCCCAGGCCTGGGGGAGCACAGGCCAGAGCCCTGGCAGCTCTCCCGCCACTTAGAAGCCTGGGCGCTGAGGACTTGTCCTCTGTCCAGTCCGTCCTCTCACCCAAGGAGTGACAGACTGGGCCCGGAGTGTCATGTAAATGGGACAGGGGCAAGGCTGTGAGTTAAACTGGTCTGTCTGTAACAAGACTTGTTTCTTCAGAGGCTTAGGCTAATAGGAGTGGACAGGGAGTGTCTGTTGAGTCAGGCTGGGCATTCTCAGTGGATGGAGACAGCAGCCTCCAAGCCTCTTTCCCAAGATAAGGGACAAGGACAGACGGCCTCAGAGGGCAGCTAACATTTTGTGGGGGCGGCGGAGGGGAGGTGTTTGAAGTGACTTAACTTTATTTTTTCAGATGGGTCTGCAAGGGAAAATTGCAGTGGTCTTTGTATTCATTCATAAAACAAGTACTTTCCAGTCGCTATGTCTGCCTCCCGTCAGGTGTCAGCTGCCTCCTCCAGGCGCCCTCAGCCCCAAGAGCAAAACCCTCCCCACTCTAATTTTCCACATGAAGAAACAAGGCTCACCAAAGTCAAGTTCTTTGCCCAGAGCCCCCCATGCAGAAAGCACCTGGCTCTACACACAGCTCCAGGTGGCACCATGTCGTGCTCTCGGCTGCACGTGTGACTCTTGCCTTTGTGTTTGTTTCAGTTCTTTAAGGCCTTTTCCAAGAGCGGCCCCGGAACGGCACTGTCAGGTGGGTGTCCTGGCTCGCGCTGGCCTGTAGGTGTTGTGGTGTCTCCCTCTTTCCCCGGGGCTTCCTCTGGGGCGAAAGTGCAGCGACGTCTACGGCGGGATGAGCTCCCCAGCTGAAGGCCGAATTGGTGCTTTCCTGACCTCTCTTGGCCAGGCTGGAAGACGCCTTCAGGAAAGCGAGGATGACAAGCCCTTCTGTGTCAGTCCGTCCCGGGTCCTGGAAGCGGGGAGAGTCACCATGTTCCCAGCCCTTCACGTCAGGGGTTGGTGGCCGGAGGGAGCTCTCCAGGGCCCAGGCCTGAGGGACTCTCTCCTGCCCCCAAGGGAGGGGTCCCCTGCATAGCTCAGGGCTGTGAGTACAGGGGAGGACTGACCACGCTTGTTTCTGTCAGAACTAGCAGCCCTGGGCCCTTTGTCTCTGTGGGTGCGGCTGGCAGAATTCCTTCTGCTGCCCTCCTCACGCCCCTGCCCGTGTCCGTCTTCATTTGCAGTGGCTGGTGCTGATGTGCAGACGCTGCGGGAGAGGCTCATTGATGCACTGGAGACCCATAGTGTCTCGTGGCCCCCAGCCTGTCCTCCGCTGGAGCCTGCCAGGTACCAACTGGGGACTGGGGCAGGCTGGGTGCAGAGTGGGCCGGGATCACAGGCCCAGAGGTGAGCGGGTGGTGGGGACAGCAGGGAAGGGCACCCAGGTTGGTTCTTCCTGTTACCTTTGGGGCAAACATCTCAGCGGGCCAGAGGACTTCCTGTTGCTGAAGGTCCTGCCAAGGAACCCTGTCTCCCTGGGGCTGACTGGCAGGTGCAGGGACCTGTCCTGCCGGCTGGGAAGGAAAAGGGGCAGGGTGTCTCCAGGTCATAACCCGCTGCTGCCTCTCACACCTGTGCCCAGGAACGTGTGGGAATACAGCAGAACTTCAGGTGATCTAATGCAGGGGGCAACTAGGAGAATGGACCTGGGGTGGCGGGGAGGGATCAACGACCAGCTGGGATGTCCAGCCTTTTGGCGTCTCTGGGCCACCCTGGAAGACGAAGAGTTGTCTTGGGCCACACATTAAATATATAAACACTAATGAAAACTGAGGAGCAAAAGAAAGGTTTTAAGTAAATTTACAGTTTTGTGTTGGGCCTCATTCATCGCCACCTGGGGCCACACGCAGCCCTTGGGCCGCGGGGTGGACGCCCCTAAAGGGGGCGGGGCCCGGGAAGAGGAAAGCTGCTCCTCTGAAAAGTGAAGGTGGTCGTTTTCCTGAGCAGTGGCTGTGACCGGGGGTGGAGAGTGACTGCTTCCTGTGCTGCAGAGTCAGGCACGGTGGCCAGTGTCCTATATCCGCCAGCCAGGCAGGCTTCCAGGATTGCCTCTTTTCTAAGAAAATGAGGTGCTGAAAATGCACCAGGAGGGGCGTGAGAAGATGAGAGATGGAGGGTCACTGAGAAATGGAAGAAGTGCGGAGCAGGCTATGGGTTGGCCGACAGCACAAACGGGTACGCCAGAGAGGTGGGGGCCAGAGCAGATGCCTGTTTTTGTCCATGACTGGGGTACGCCCGGGCCCCCCCCACCTCTCTGGCATATTCGTCTCTGCTGTCACTGGGCTGCGTTCCAGCACTGGCCCCACCGCGTGCCTGCTGTTCAGAGGTGATGACCACCACGTCACTGGGCCCAGTAGAGGAAACTAGGACGTCAGGTTGGGGGTAAGAGGAAGATGTAGCCCCCCAATGCCGTCTCGCCTGCTGGCCTCTTAAGCACGTGTGATGACGCTCTGCTTTGAGCAGAGCGAGGAGACCAGCCATTTCTGTGTTACGCAGTTTTTTCTGTTGAAATTGAGTTACGAAAATAGTTGGTAGCTTAATTTTCTGATTGGGGGGCATGCTAAAATTGCCACCTTGTGGATGTCCCCCTGTGCTCCAGGCCTCCGTTTCCTCATCTTAAAATGAGAAGGTCGGATTAGACAGCTTCCACGGGCCCCGGAGCGCAGGGCTTTCTGACCCTTCAGTCCCTATTTTATGCCTCCTGTAGGAGGGGAAAGCAGACCTCCCGCCCGGTAGTGACTTGCCGCAGATCAAGGCTTGTATCTGGTGGGTACTTACCACTGGTCTCCTAGGGAACCAACACAATCCATAGTCTCTAAGCCCGGGTCTTACCTAGAACACAGACACGAGTGGTCTCCAAGTGTCCCTTCCCAGTCCTTCTCCCCAGACCACCTCCTACTCACTTCTGACTCTTAAAGAGACAGGATGGCAAAGCACATCAAGCGGCTGGGTTAGATGAAGATCCAGGGTTAGGAAAGGGGTTCCGACCTCGGAGCGTAAGGGTTTGGCAGACTCCCGCTAGAGGGCAGGCAGGGGCGACTGCCATGAAGCCTCAAGCAGAGGAGGTTTGTGTGGCTGTACTTGCAGTACCGTGTCAGCTGGTGTTACCAGCACTTTTGCTTCATTCCCACCTCTGGTGGGGTGACTGCCGGCCTTGTCTCTTGCAGACTAGAGGAGATTAATGGGTTCTTTGCAAGAAACAACGAAGAGTACCTGGCCCTGATCTTTGAGAAGGAAGGCTCCTACCTGGGTAGAGAGGTAAGCTTCCCTCAGGGTCCTTGCAACTCCTGGATAGATAGCCCTTGGGAGAGAGCCCAGTGAGTTCAGGAGCAAGGCTCTTCCCACAAATTCTAGGGTCTCTGTCATTGCACTTCTGAGCCTGGCACGGGCCTGACCCCTGCTGGGAGAAATGGGAAGTGCAGGAGCTGGATTTTTCTGTTTAAAAACCTTTTCCCCCCCTTTTTAAAATTGAAGTGTAATTGACATGCAATATTATATTAGTTTCAGGTATACAACATAGTGATTTGAAATGTGTGTACATTTCAAAATAATCACCACAATAAGTCTAGTTACCATCTGTCACCATACAAAGTTAATACACTTACTGACCCTGCTGTAAGTTACATGTTCTGGGTCTGTTTTTGTCTGCTTCATGGAAACCAATTTCGATAAGACATGCTGTTTATCGAGCATTGGATTAGACTGCTGGCACATATAGTTTCTAATCTTCACGATTAACGAAGATGATCATGTAACATGTTAAGGATCATACAGCCAGTAACTTCGTAGAACAGAACTTTGAACACACCAGCTCTGTCTGCCTCCCGAGCCCACGTCATTTCCACACTGGCCCTCCTCTCATCCCTGCAACTTTGGAGTTAAAAAAAAAAATTTGGAGGGAGATACCATCAGAGACATCGAGCCCCTTATGAGGAAATAAGTTCCCTTACTATAAGGTAAGGCAGGCGACCAGGCAGGATTGGAGTCCCACTCCGTCACCGTGACAGGTTGTGATCAAGTCACTCAGCTTTTCAGAGCCTCGTTTCCCCGTCTGTAAAGTAGTGATAACTACCTTTCTTCAGAGCTCTGTTGGGAACGTCAAATGAGACAGTTGGGGTAAAGAGCCTGGATGAGTAGCTGGCACAGAGCGGGTGCTGTGTAAACCCAGTCCCTGGCCTCATGCAGACACTGTCACTTCCACCGCTGGCTCGTGGACCGCTCCAGGCCACGTATGGGCTTCTCCCAGATACAAAGGTGGGATGGGCCAGTGCATAGGAGGAGTCCCAAGGCAGTGCAAGGGGACGGAAGCGACAAGAGAGTGGGGATGAAATTAAACACCACTGTTGACCCCCAGTGGCTTTCCCCCTGAAACTCATCAAGCACAGTTGAGAGTTCTGTGCTGTCTTCAGGCCCCTTAAGCCCTGAGACGGGAAGTGTGGGGAAGTAGGAGGGGACACAGAGCTTTGCGGAGGAGTGCCTGACTGTCCTGGGGCCACACCTGTCACAGAGAAGTGATGGATAGGTGCTCACTGGAATCAGCTCTTCTCCCTCTCTTCCCCAAGTCTCGTGAGTAACCAGGGTCAGAGACCCCTGTCGACCCTGTCCGTGCAGAGGTTTCCGGGGACGATGATTAGTTTGAGAGGCAGGGGGGCACAGTGGAGCCAGACGGGACCAAGACTGACGCCCAGCTTAGGCGCTTGCTGGCAGCGCGGCCTGCAAACGCGCTTTCACCTCCAAGCCTCCACTTCTTCATCTATGGTAGTTTTGTTTTTCAAATGAATACTTAGGGACCTACTAGTTGCTAGTCATTGTTATGAGCACTTTTGTAAAATTAACCCATTCAGGTTGGTGGTGGTGTTGTTACAATTCTGCAGGGCAAAAGTAAGGAAACTGAGTCCGGGAGGGATTTAGGCCAGCGGGGCCAGGATTCAAACCCAGGAGGCTCTGGGGACCCGCGCCCCCTCGCCTGGTCTCCTAGTGTTAGTTCCTGTGTCACAGTGTTATTTTGAAGAGTAAATGAAGCAATCTAGACTCATCACATACTACATACTCAGTAAATGTTAGCTACTCTTTTTCCCCCTTTCTGTTTCTTTTAAAAATAAAATCATCGTGGCTGACTCAGTATGTTTCGCTGATGGAATATAGTTAGAAAACCCTATAAATATGAGAGTAAAATGAACCCACATTTTATTATGCCTTTTACGAATCGCTTTCGTTGGGAAGAAAATGATGCTAAATTGGGATGGTCCTGGGAGGGTCACGACGTGTGGCCTGCACAGTTCCAAGGCCCCTCCACTCGGGCAGAGTTTGGCCCTTGTTGCCTCTGGGGTAGATGCGGCTGGTGGCCCGAGACTCCGACTCGTCACGATAACCTATTATTATTTAAAAGGTTTAGAGAGGGCGAAGCTGTCCAGGTGCCTGGCCAGGGCTCTCTCCGCCGGCGGCTTGGCCCCCTGATGTCTCACTACCTCTGCAGGTGATTCTGGACCTTTCCCAGCGTGAAGGCATCGCGGTCCGCAGGGTCCTGAACACGGAGGGCGACGTGGTGAGCAAGTTTGGTGTCACTGACTTCCCATCTTGCTACCTGCTGTTTCGGAATGGCTCGGTCTCCCGGGTTCCTGTGTGAGTGTGGGCTCTCTCTGCCCCCATCTCCTCCTTCCCCGTGCCTGTTCCTCCTTCCTGCCCAGAGAGCCTGCCAGCCTTTCACGGTGGTGGGGGCTGATGGCTCTTTCCTCCTGCGAAGCTTCTGAGAAGCCTGTGGGCACAAGAGGAGCGTCCTCTGCAGAAGTCGCCTGCCTGTGGGGCACGGGGCAATGTCTGCACAGCCAGGGACGGCCAGTCCCAGAGCGCTGCCATCAGACCCCAGTCCAGGAGTCCTGCCTCAGGCCCCTGGCGCACCCGGCTTGGCGCTTGGGCCCCGACCTCCCTGCAGCCCCGGCCCTGCAGCCCGTCCGCCTCTGCTCAGACAGACTCGTTGGCAGGCTGCAGGCCTGGCTCCCGCTCCGATATGCCTGGCCATGACACGTCCTCCCTCCCTTTGGTTTTCTAATTGCAGAAAAGTTCATTAGGAGCCAGACAATAGCCAGTTCCAAAATGCCAAGAGAAAACAATCAGGCCAGCCGCAGCCCCTGTCAGGCTCCCGGTGCTGAATGGGCCGTCAAACGGCGCCAGATGGTGCCTCAGTGCCCTCCCCGGGCAGATGACTGATGTCGGCGTGGCCCTACCGACGACCCGGGGGCTGGGAGAGCAGGGCTTGCCCGAGGCGCCCAGTGAGCTGTTCCTCTGGGCCATTAGTGCCACTGTGCCCCGAGGCAGGGCAGGGTGGCCGCCTGCCCCGCTTGGCCTGATCCCCAGGCAGCCCCGGCCAGACCTTGTCGGAGCGTCCTGCGGGGGGGAAGGAAGTACGACCACCGGGGACAGCAGGCACTCGCTCCCTACACAGGCCCCGAAAGCGCCGGTCCTGGCGGGGAGAGGCGGCATTGTTTCCTCACTGGGAGTTGGTGGAGGGGAAAATTGTTTGTGACGACACTGCTTCCGAGCCATCTGCTCATCGATAAACATCGGGCCAGGACAGCGGAGTGGAAAGCGATGCTTCCCGAGGCCGGCTCCCCTGGGGCCCCGCCACACTGCCGCCGGTCCTCGCGTCCCTCCCTCCCCGGGGCCCTGACCAGGGGACGCCTCCTGCCCGTGAGGACGCCCCTCTATCAGGAGAGAGAAAGAAATCAAAAGGATTTGAGAATTTGAGTGGGGTTTTTTGTTGTTGTTGCTATTTTTTTAAAAAATCGCTCATCGCACTCCCTTGACTTCCTTGAGGGGCGTGTCCCCTCTGTCACCTCCGTGCAAGCTGGCAAGCAACAGCTTCCTTGAGGTCAGCGCCACTTTGGTTCCCGGGGAAGGCAGTCGCCCAGGCAGTTCCCGAGCAGGGCTCGTGCTGTCCCCACAGGTGTCTCCATCCCGGTCCCTCCAGGGCAGGTGAGCAGCTTCTCCAGGTAGGATTTTGGCCTCAGACTGGCGCCCTAGAGACTTTCCACAGCATGAACAGTGACTAGAGAGGTTCAGGTGCGGCACGGATGCCCGGTTTTGGCTTCGGCTGAGGACAAGGCCAAATCGAGTTCGAATATTTCTTAACAGACGTTTCCGTCCGATGAGCCCCCCTGCCTTCTCTCCCAACAGGAGCTAGCTCACCACCTCCTCTGTGGCTCTCTGTCCTCACAGGCTTATGGAGTCCAGGTCCTTCTACACCGCTTACCTGAAGAGGTTTTCCGGGGCCATCCGGGAGGCCGCCCAGAGCACCGTGGCGCCATCCACTGCTAACACAGTGGCTCCCACTGTGTGGAAGTTTGCAGACCGGTAAGGCCCCACTCAGTTTTCCTCACCCCTTCCCCCCACCCCAACCTTCCCTCTGCTCACAGGTGCCTCCTTCATACCACACTCTGTTGCTTGTTGTGGGCTGAGCACATGCCATCCAGAGTCCAGACCCTCTGAGACCCTCGGCTTTTGGGGGGCCCTAGCTGCTGGCCGTGCCCAGGAGAGCCCTAGATTGTGGGAGCGGCAGCCTTTCCTCGTATCCTTCGTGATGAAATGAATGCTTCCCAATGCCCACGTTCCTTAAGTGTACCTGTGTTGGCAGACAAGTAGAATCAGCTTGGAGCAATAACGGGTGGCCTCCAAACCAGCTCCCCCCACTCAAGTAGGGGTTTCTTCAGCAAATAATTTTGAGTACCTGCCATGTGCTAGGCATTGTGAGTACAGGTAGCACAGGGCAGTGGAGCCCCTGCCCACACAGTCCCTTCGCGGCCTCGCTTCTGGGGAGGTACCCAGCTTCACTTGAATGTCTCTGGTGCCAGGGAGCTCACTCCTCTTGAAGGTAGCCTTATCTTTGTGCGCAGCCGTAAGCACGAGAAAGCTACTCTTCTCTCTGAGGCCCCGAGGCTCTGCCCTTGTGGTAGAATTCCTGTGTTTCGGGGGGAGAAATGAGTCTGTAAACCTCTTCTGCTAGCACCCAGCAGCGTGCCAAGTGGGAGCGTCTGACCAGGGAACTCGGAGCTGCACAAGAGAATTGGAGGAAAGGCCATCTGATTTCTGGGAGGAATTTGCATCCCAGCCTGAGGGACTTTTAGGGTAGAAAGTGCTAATGGAGAGATTCTCAGTAAGTTGGGGGAGAAGGAAAGAAAGACTAAGAGGTTGGAATGGTTATTACAATCATTCAACTTGTAATTGTTCAAATCATTCGGATCATCATAGCTGACACTTACTGGCCTCGTGTGCCAGACTTTGTGCTGGGCACCCACCTTCTGTACATTATCTTAGCCTTAGGCCATTCCTTCAGGCAGAATGCAGGGATGGAGAGGTAAACTGAGGCCCAGGATCGCCACAATGGAGCAGAGAGGGGACTTTGCCGCAAGAGTGAGGTTCAGGTGGTCACTGTGCTCACCCCGTTAGCTGACCTGGTTGGCTTCCAACAACTGTAGGAGGCAGTATAACCCCTGAGGCCCAGAGAGGTGGATTGAACTGGCCTAGCCCCCAGAGGTAGCTCCCCGTGATACGGAGGCCAGAACTCAGGTCTCAGGAGGTGGCTAGAGACGCAGCCCGCACTCATGGAGCCCTTCCCGTCAGAGCCCTGAGCCCAGACCCCATGTGGGCACCTGGGCACGGGGCAGAGTAGCCCTCCTGGAGCCTGCAGCCATCCCCCAGGGCTGGGTCCGCTTGGATATGTGGCTTGGAACCCTGCCTGACACCCGAGGACTGGAAGCCGTGAGGACATCAGCCCCCAAATAATGCACACACCGCCCCCCCTCCTGCCCACCCTTCTGTGCCCAGCTTTTCCAGAGCCAGGTGGTATGGGTGAGCCTGTTGACCTCTCTGTCTGTCCCTGGGGGTCTTTGTTCAGAACCGAGAGTAAAACTTACTCTTCTTCTCGTGGCCTGAGTAAAACACCTTCAGCGAGGCGTGGGAGGGGCCAGCCTGGGCCCGCAGCCCGGGAGCCTGCTCCGTGCCACTTGGTGGGCGTGCATTTGTGCTTTCATTTAACCCTCTCAGCCGCCTGCCTGTGAGCGATTTATCGTTATCGCCATCTTACTGGGTGAGGCCCGCAGAAGTGAAGTTACATACCCAGAGTCACAGTTACTGGCAGAGCCAGGAGACAACTTGCAGGACTCTGGGACCATCAGCGGTGGATGTCCTCGTCTCTCCCTTCAGCCCTGGGTGTGCTTCCCCAGCACAGCCCCGTGGTTAATACACCTGTCTCTCTCTGCCCCTCTGGGTCCTCAGCTCCAAGATCTACATGGCCGACCTGGAATCCGCACTGCACTACATCCTGCGGGTAGAAGTGGGCAAGTTCTCTGTCCTGGAGGGACAGCACCTGGTGGCCCTGAAAAGGTTTATGGCAGTTCTGGCACAGGTGAGCAGGACCGTGGCCCCCGCTGCCCGAGAGGCCCCACCAGGGGTCAGTGCGCGGCCCAGCCCCTCCCTCAGGAGCTCCTGGTCTGGCTCCACGGGCTGTCCCGGGCCACGTGGGCTGCTCCCCTGCAGCCCCGGCCATGCCCCACACCAGCCCACACTGCCAGGGCAGCCCTGTGCAGAGGCGTGGCTGGGACGGGCCAGGTGTCCCGGGATTTCCCACCCGCTTCCAGGACTGTGGCCCTGCCTGCCAGAGTCGTGCGCCTCGGAGTGAGCCTGGAGCGCGGGCTCTCGCCCCCTCCACGGTCACTGGAAAGCAGGGTCCTCCCACGGTGAAGGGAAAAAGCCTTTCCTGCGCCTTCTCTGCGCCCTCCCGGGCCCTGGCCAACCCACCCTTAGTCCTTTGCCGTTTCCTGCTCACGAGGCCGCTCTGTGAAGTGTAGCTGCTACAAACTGAGGGTCTGATCTCTGTCAGACATTTCATGCTCCTAACTTCGCAGCAGGGTGGTGACTACGACCCCCAGTTAAGGGGCCCAGGATGCTCAAAAGTCTGGCCCCAGACCCCATAAACCCCCAGGGAGGAGGAGGTGGAGGAGGGATGGAGATTTGAACTGAACCCTCAGGCCCCAGAGCCTGTGCCCTCTCCCTGCCATGCTCCCTGCTCCTCTCTGAAGGTGACATGTGGGCCACCGCCTCCCTCTGCACCCACCTCCTGCACCCTCCCTGTGCCCTCTCTGGTTGCAGATCTGCCCAGGCGCCCTACCTCAACCCCTCAGCTCTGGCCGCTGGGGACTGCTGAGTCAGACCCGGGCTCTGGTCTCCTTCTGAGCCTCCCTGCTGACTCAGCACCCGCAGCACTGGGCGCCAGTTCTGAGCCTCCGGGCGCAGGGCCGCGGGCAGCTGGGGCTGTCACCTCTGGGGCGACCTGCACCTCTCCCTTGAGAGCTGCATGCCGGTCTGCTCCCTCTGCCCACGTCACCAGCCTGACCTTCCACTTGCTTGGCTTAGGCACATGCATGTGTGGCCCCACCAAGGACCCGTGAGGCAGCCAGTGCTCATCACAAAGGGCTGTCACCGTCTAAGCTGAGACAGCCCTCGGTCCCTGCCAGAGGTCCCACCAGACCGAGCCCAGCTCTGCAGCACATCCTGAGAAGCCAGAGGCCCTGTCAGCGGCTAGGCCCCCCAGTCACTGAGGCCTGGGGTGGCTGGACCAGAGAATCAGAGGGAGGAAGTCCTCGAGTGGTTCTGTGTGCTGTCCTGCCCGATGCACGCCTGACCCCCAGAGTGCTTTGCAGGCATCGCTCAGAGGAGATGAAGAAGATGCCCCCTGCCCCCAGCCTAGGAATCGTCCAGGGAAATTAATTCTTGTGAGCCACTCAGAGCCAGTTTCTGTTTGGCCCCAGCGGGACTGTTTGTAGCCGGAGTGACAGGAAGAAGGGACCCAGGATGTGCTGAGTCGGGCAGAGGCTTAAACAGCACCCTCTCGATGGGCTGAGCTTCTGCCCTCAGCAGGGGGCAGACATGAGTTTGGGGTGGAGGACCCTGCCTGCCGGCAACCAGGCCTCAGAGAGGGCTGGGGCGGCCCCCGGGAGAGAGGTTCGCCAGGCCTCCGCAGGACTTAGGGCAGAGGGCCTGTCGGAGCCGCGCCTCGCCTCTCCGGAGACTGGAGCATCTCGGCCCTGCCCTTGTTTGGGCAGCTTCCTCCCGAGTAGCAGTAACGGTAGCAGCTGCCATTTCCGGAGCCCTGACAGGGTGCCAGGCTCTGCAAAGTCCTCTTTGTGTTTTGGCCTATTTGTGTTTCTCAGAACAAACTCCACAGGGTGGGTGTCCCATCACAGAGTAAAGCACTTTGTCCCAGGCCCGCCAGCCAGGGGGTGGCAGACGTGCCATGTAACCCGTGCCCTCACCCGCTGCGTGCATGGGGCACTGTGAGCCCGAAGGGTGATGGCGCTCACTCTGCCCCTCAGCCCCTGGGCGGTCCCCTGGCTGTGCCTGGTGGGAGGCACTCTGCAGGTTCAGAGGGTGACCCCTGCTCTCCGTACCCTCCCACCGTCTTTGCCCACCCCAGCTGGGGAGCGCCCTGCTTTCTCATGTGAGTGGCTGGCAGGACTGGCCACTGGGTGGCGTGTGGTCACCAGGGTTTCCCCTTCACCCAGCAGAGAGGGTGACTCCCTGTAGCCCAGAGCCCCTTAATTCATCCTTCATCCTGACACCATGGCCTTGGAAGGCGGAAGGCTCCAAGTCCGGATGACGGGAGAAGGTCGGTGAGAGAGGCGGCCTTGAAGCTGTGAATTTGTGCTGAGAGCCCAGGAGAGAGCACGTCGAAGCCCGGGATGCTTTCTGGCCACGGCTGCCCCGGGGACGTGTCCAGACCAGGGGGTTTGATATAATTAGGGGATGGTTTCCGCAGAAGACTGGATCGGTTGGCAGGTTTTTCTGCTTAGTGGTCATTCCCATCTCCAGAGCCTTTCTTCTCTTGGATGGTTTTCTTCGCTCGGATTTTCCTCTGCAGGTTTCTCGGTGCTGTCCTCCTGGCCTTCTGCGGTTGGCCTGCTCTCTTTCTCCTGCCCCGGCCACCGGGGCATGTACGCACGCGCGCGCGCGCACACACACACACACACACACACACACACACACACAGTGCACACATCTGTCCCCTCCCTGCAGTCCTGGTGGTTTTAAAGTGCTGATACTAATCTGATTTGAGCTGACTTATTGTCAGAGCAGCTTTTCATGTTCCTCAGAGACTGCTGGGAGTTACCCTCAGACTGGGAGCTTGGCTATAAGCCTGTGGGCTGCCTTGTCCCCACGGGCAGGCCGCGGAATACAAATGAAAGGCTGTGTGTCAGCCTGACCCAGCCAGTCAGCCAGCAAGGCAGCCGCTCTGTCAGAAAACCACCTGCAGAGGGCGCCGTGTGGCCCAGGGTTCCCAGAAGCCCTGGGGAGCGACCGGGTGCTCAGCCCTCCACCATGCGTGATCAGGGGTCAGCACAGGAACCCCAGTTGCGAGGCCCGCGGGCTCCAGCCTCTCCCCTCTCCCCACCCGCCCCCTCGCTGTGCCAGTGCCACAGAGCTAAGGTGGCCAGGAACCACGTGTGTGTCTTGGGCAGAATGTTTTCCCGCCTTGGCCCACCTTGCCCAGGCCCACCCCTCACACAACCGCCCAGGACTGGGGGCCTCTGGGAGACCCTTTCTCATCTCCGCCTCACACTTGTGTCTCCCCTAGCACTTCCCCGGCCAGCCCTTGGTCCAGAACTTCCTATACTCCATGAATGACTGGCTGAGGAGGCAGCAGAAGAAGAAAATTCCCTATGGCTTCTTTCAGACAGCCCTGGAAAACAGGCAGGAGGTGAGTCGGGCTGCAGCTGAAGCTTCTCTCCCTTCTCTGTGTCTGGGGGCCGGAGGGTGGGCAGCTTAACACTGACCTCTGACCTCCACCGATTTGCATTCAGGAAGGAGTCAGTGATCTTGGTTGGGTCCTTCCATTAATAATTAGTAAATTACTATTGATTGCGCTCTCTAATGTATATCTGACTTAATCCCCCGACATTAGTTGAAGGGTGGATATTATCCCCATTTAGCAGATGAAGAAACCGAGGTTAAGCCCTGACTGGTCTGGCTCAGTGATTGGGCATCGTCCCAGAAACCCAAAGGTCACCGGTTTGATTCCCAGTCAGGGCACATGCCTGGTTTGGGTTTGGTCCTCAGCTGGGCTGTGTATGAGAAGCAACCAATCAATGTTTCCCTCCCTCTCTTTCTTTCTCTCTTACCTTCTCTCTAAAAAGTTTTTTTAAAAACCTAAAGAATTTTTAAAAAGAAAGAAACCGAGGTTAAGTAACTTGTCTAAGCCCGTAAGCGGTTGGGCTGGGATTGAAAACTGATTGTGAGACACCGGTTATGAGAGTTTGTAACTACTGCCCTCTGCTGCCTCCAACTGCATCTTACTGCTCACTCGGCGTGGTTTATCGGGGCCTCTCCAGGGTCCCCTGTCCCGGCCCCGGCTCACACCACTGTTTGCAAAGGGGGGCCACTGCAGAGGGAAAAGCCAGACATACTTGCAGGATGTCCAAGCTGGAAGGAACCTCTGAGGTCGGCTCCTCATTTTACATGTGGGGAAGTTGAGGCTAAATAAGCACGTGACTTGCTCTGTGTCACCGGTTTCCATTTCTGATGCTCCTTTAGTGGGTGTGGCCAGAGGGAAATGCCACCTTCAAAGTGACAGCCTGGGCGAGGGAGCTCGTTGGTCATGGGGCTGTGTGCACACCTGTGAGTCTGCTGGAAGCTTCTCGCCTCCCACCTTTTCCTTCTCTGAATGCACTCACGTCCACCTGTATCCCTTAGGGTGCTGTGATTGCCAAGAAGGTGAACTGGGTCGGCTGCCAGGGGAGCGAGCCACATTTTCGGGGCTTTCCCTGCTCCCTGTGGGTCCTCTTCCACTTCCTAACTGTGCAGGCGACACGGAAAGATATAGACCCCTCTCAGGAAACAGGTGAGTCTGTGCACCCCCAGGCCTCAGCCTGGCCCTGTCCTGCCTCCATCAGCTCCTTGCTCAGGCCCCCCGAGAGGAGCCTGTGCTCACGGCCAGCCACACACGACCAACATGGGACCAGGAGGGCAGGACCCAGAGAAGCCACCCAGGCCTGCCCCTGCCCTGGGGTGGTGTCCCACAGACTCAGGCGTGAGGCTTCTCCCTGGCTTTCTTGGAGCCATCTGCTTGCTTTGTTTTTGGTTTTCATGAAAAATGAGTGGTTCCATTTTTACACTCTCCTATAAAGACAAGAGCTGTGTCTGTTTCACAGTTTACGTGGCTGGTACCATGTACTTTGAACTGTTTTATTGTTTCCCACTGAAAAGTCATTTTCTAGGGGAAGCTGGGGAAACGCCTCACGCCCTCCTGCTCTGCGTCCCGCACCCACACACTGCGCAGTGGTGCTCTGCGACCCACACTGCCTTACCCCTCGCTTAGCGACCGAAAGGCGGTCACCCAGTTCCATCCGCGTTTACTGGCCAGTGTGGGACAAGTGGGCAGGTGGAATGTGCCGGGACCAGGAGCCAAGGGGGAGAGAAGGGTGTTCAGAAGGAAAGGAAGTGCTCCCCAGTGTTGGAAAGGGTTGGGGGAGGGAGTTGTGTTAACCTAGAAATAAAAGGCCAGAGTGAGGCAACAAGCATTTATTTGAGAATTGAAAAAATAATAATAGCTATTTGTGCCCTGGCTGGTGTGGCCCAGTGGATTGAGCATCAGCCTGCAAACTAAAGTGTCACAGGTTCAATTCCCAATCAGGGCACAAGCCTGGGTTGCAGGCCAGGTCCCCAGTAGGGGCACGTGAGAGGTAACCACACATTGATGTTTCTCTCCCTCTCTTTCTTCCTCCCTTCCCCTTTGTCTAAAAATAAACAAATTTAAAATAATGGTAATAATAGCTATTTGGGAAGCATTGATTCAGGCGGAAACCCAAATGATAGCCTGATTAGGAGACAGGGGCAGAGGGTGTTTATGAGAAAGGAAAGGGGAACAAGTTCGTCCATAGAAGGAAGGCATTTCTATTGGTGCAGACGAGCTAGCATAGAGATGCTAATTCTAAGTAGTTTTTAAATTTCAGTCTGATAGCCGTTGGCCCAGTAATCATAATTTCTGCTTTTTTTTTTTTTTTTTGGTCATCTTTGCAAACAGTCGTTTGGGACATAATGCTGCTTTATGCCCGTTCCAGAGATCTGAGGCCAGAGATGGGCCAGGCAGCTCCTCTGGGATGGGCAGCTCCAACTCCATTTTAAAGTAGCTCCATTTATGTCATTTTTACAGTCAAGTGTCACTGGAAGAACCGGAGTTTGAGCTAGGAAGGAAGAGCGTCCCATCCCCGATGGAGACAGAGGGAATTAGGGGAACTGCTGGGGGTGGGGACACCCAGCCAGTCACTGTGTCAGCCAGTGTTTACGGGGCGTCTCCAAAGTGCCAGGCCCTGCTCTAGCAGAGGAGCCCAGTGAGAAGTCCCCGCCTCAAGGGGACAATATCCCAGTGGCAGGAGAGACAGACAGGAAAGAGGGCAGAGCAAAGTGGGATGCAGGAGGGCCTAGGGAGGGGGTGCTTGGGTTACACAGGGGGCTGGGGGGGCCTTTCTGAGGAGCTGACCCTGGGTGGTGAGGGGGCGCAGCTGTGGGACATCCGGGAAGAGAGCCTTCCAGACGGAGCTGGCTTATTAGGGCTGCCATGACCAAGAGCTACACACGGGGGGCTTGAGCAGCGGACATATTTTCTCACAGTCCTGGAGGCTGGAGGTCCAGGATGCAGGTGTTGGCAGGGCTGGCCTCTGCTGAGGCCCCTCCCTTGGTCTGTAGATGGCCTGTGTCTGTCTTCACGTGGTCTTCACCGTGCGCGTGGCTGTGTCCAGATTTCCCCTTCCTACAAAGACACCGGTCAGGACACACCCTAAACGACCTCATTTTAACTCAGTCACCTCTTTAAAGACCCCCGTGTCCAAATATAGCCACATTCTGAGATACTCGGGTTAGGACTTAGGTCATGCTTCGGTCAAGGAGGTGAGCAAGGGCCTTGGATGTCAGCATTAGGAGAACCTACTGGAGAGTTCAGGCAGGGCGCGATGCAAAGGATAAAGGCTTTAGAAAGGTTCCCGGGGGATGGGGCGCAGGCAGGGCAGCCAGCTCAGAAGCTGTGGAACTGGCTGGTCCAGGAGCTGGAGGCCTGTGTGGAGAAAGTGAAGGTGGAGCGGAGGGGCTCTGGATGGGTCGGATGAGGAACATGCGTTACCTAGGACCCTGGGTGGACCCTGGAGCTGCCGGGCCCGAGCACATGGCAGATGATGGTCCTGTGAGCTGAGAAATGGGAGGGATCGGGTGGGAGGGAGTAGATGGGGGGGAAAGTGGACTGAATGGCCTGTGCCCGTTAGATGTCTGAATGGGGAGGTAGACACCGAGTCTGGAGTCCTGGGGAGAGGTGCAGGGTGGAGATGCACATCTTGAGGTCGCTAGCAAACAGATGACAGTTAAAGCTGAGGGACAGGGATGGGATGCGCCCACTGATGGGGGTGCTGAGGAGAGAGCTGAGGCCCGAGCTCTGGACTCTGCAGTGTCTGGACCTCCACTAGCGGAGCAGCGCCAGCAAAGGGGACCAAGAGAGGGCAGCCCAAAGAGGGCAACGCAAGGGGATGTCACCAACCTGATGGGAGCCGCTGTGCGGCTGGAGCTGGGGACCTCTCTGGCAAGAGCGGTGCCTGTGGATTAGTGGCCAGAAAGGCCTGCTTGGACTGGGCCAAAGACAGAAGAGCAGGGAAGAAATTGGAATATAATGGAGAAGTCACTGGAGTCTAACGTGTCAGAGAAGGGATTTTGTGGTTGTAGTTGTTTTTAAGTCAGAATGTCTCACATTAAGGGAGAAATTGGTGATGTAATAACAAAAGAGAATATTTGTAGGAGTAAAACCTTAAAGGAGGTGACAAGGGATGAGGTCCAGTGCACAAGGGCCAGTGGAGGAGGTGAGGACAGCTGCAGGGCAGGTGGAGGGCGGCGGGTGGCTGGGGTGGGTGCAGGAGAAGGCTGAGCTGAGTTAGGGGGCCGAGGAGAGAGGCAAGGCATGGGTGGGTGTGGGCGTGGGCGTGGGGCGTGGTGGTCAGCAGGACGGAGAACCCCACACTGTTGTCCCAGGGGATGGAGCGGGGGACTAGATCGGCTTTTGAAGGGCTGGGCCACGTGGGGGTTTGCAGCAGGAAGGAGAGAGAATTTAGAAGCAATGGCGCAAGACTCCGTCCCTGCCTGCAGCCCCCTCGTATATGGCGTATGGAGCGAGTGAGACAGAAGGGTTTCAGTGCAGCCTGGGGGAGGGGTGGTATCTTCAGGGAGGAGCCAGAGCAGGGAGGGGGCACTCATCAGACCTGGGCTGCTGCGGATCCAGAGGGTCCATGGGAGGGGATGGGGGGAGCGGAGGTGGGGGCGCCTTAGAGGATGTGCAGGCCAGGTCCGGACGGACTCTGGATGCCATGCCCAAGGGAGGAGGCCCGGTGGGGCGCGCGCTGGAGCAGGGGGCCTACGGCCAGTGGGAGCCCGCAGGGGCACGGGTTGAGCGGCGGGCACTCCCACCCCTGCCTCCCTCTCTAGCCACTTCTCAAGGAGCCTGAGTTTTCCTTCTGGCAGGTTTGGACTTTAGTGAGTGACAAGGGCCCGGCTGAGTGGCAGAGGTAAGAAACTGGGGTTTGGGAGGAGACGGAGTCAGCTCTGACGTGACCCTTGGAAGGTGGAGAAGTAGGCAAGGGGCCCCGGGGCCCCGGGGCCCCTCATCGGAGGAGCTGGGGTCGGGGGTGGTCCCTTGCAGAGGTGGCCACGGTGGGCCTGTGGTGGGGCTGGCAGGGACCGGCAGGCTGAAGGGCCCCTGTGCATGGCGCCTCCTCTCGCCCGCAGCCAAGGCCCAGGAGGTCCTGCAGGCCATCCGCGGCTACGTGCGCTTCTTCTTCGGGTGCCGAGACTGTGCCGACCACTTTGAGCAGATGGCTGCCGCCTCCATGCACCGGGTGGGGAGCCGGGACAACGCCGTCCTCTGGCTTTGGTCCAGCCACAACAAGGTCAATGCTCGCCTCGCAGGTAAGGAAGGGAGGGCCATCTCCAAGGCTGAAGTCCCCTACAGAAGGAGGATGAGGTGGGGAACTCTGGAGGCGTGGACCAGGGCTAGGACGGAGTGCCCGTTGTCCCCCAGGCAACACCGTGCGTGTCCCAGCGTTTCATAGCGCACGGAGCCTTTCACGTGCTCTTCCAACCCTGCTGACGGGTCAGCATCGTTAGACCCATTTTCCAGATGAGGAAGCTGAGGCTCTGGCACTCGAGGATCCTGGTCTTCCGAGGCCCTTGCTCTCCTTCACCTGAGCCAGGACCCCCCCTCCGGCCTGCTGGGGTCCCTTTCCTGCCGCCCGTTCTGCCTTCTGGCTCTTGGCCCCTTACTCAAGCCAACAGGGCCTTTCCACGCCCTGGGTGGGGGGGGGTGGGTCTGATGATGAAATGTGCTGGAAAAGAAAGAGCAGGGCCTCCCGAGAAATGCCGGGGACTGATTTCACAGAGGGTGGCCTTGTCTTCTGAGGTCCCTCACTGGCAGGGTTTCGGTTCCCTGGGAATCTTATGGCCCAGCAGGCAAAAGCATTAAACTCCCGTGGTGAGCAGGGCCAGTGGGTGCGAAAGGAGCCATCTGTGGACGGGAGCTTGGACTTGTCTGTGGGGAGAGAGGAGTGCGCACGTGTTGGGGGTGGTTAAGGCCTGGGGCTGGGAGGTTAAAGAGCTCAAGGTGGCAGGCGGCGCTGGCAGCTGCACTTGGTCTTGGTCCCCTGGGGCCTCCTGGAGGACTTTGAAAAGAAGACACGTGCCTGTCTCTCCTCCCACCCCTTCCCTCCCCGCCCCGCCCCTGCCACCAAATGCTCCATCTGACCCTCTAGCCCTGTGACCTCTGCAAGCTTCCCGCCTCCCTCGGGGCCCCGCTGCTGCTGGTGGGCCAGGAGCTGGTGGGCCAGGAGCCAGGGCCTTTCTCTGAGGGACCTAAGGAAGGCGGGACCCTACCCTCTCTGGTGGCGTCCTGTCAGATCAAACGCATCATGGTGGTGGGAGGAATGAGCTGAACGCTCACTTTGCAAGGCCCGCTCACTGTTACTTATCACCGACCCTTGGAGTGTCCTTGTCATCCCCTCCCCGAAATAACTGTCTGGCTCCTGCATCACTTGCTGCTGCTTCATCCCAGCCAGCAACTTTTTTTTCCCTATTAAACCCTTTAGAAGAGGTGTCTCTACTCGAAAAATGGGCTGATGGGTATTCCCTGGAGACGCTGAGCAAAGGGTAGTGGCGGGCCCTCTGGGGCTAAGCCTGGGTTCTGCCCAGAGTCCCGGCCCTGCCTGGGGTCCCAGCAGCCTGGTGGGTGGGGCAACTTCCTGACTCTCCTGAGTGTCCTTTTCCTGTCTGGGCCCCAGGCTCCCCACACCCACCCCTGGCAGCCCACCTGGGGAGGAAACGTCAACAACTCTTACCCACCCCAAAGGGCTGCAGTGGAATTACCTGTGGAATTATTACGTGCCACAAACTCTCGTTTTAAAAAACATTTCCCTTTTAATTAAAAAGTAATATATCTCCATCGTATAAAACTTGAGAAATTTCAGAAAAAGGCAAAGAAGACAAATACTAGCAGACCAACCAAAGACTACGAGAGGGTCCTTCTAAGCCTTCTCGTACTTTCCCGTGTCTGGTCCAGGGGTACAAACCAGCAGAGAAGTCGACAAAGGGAAACCCTGGGTTAATATGGGGCAGTGACAGGACAGGGGGGCTGACGGCACTCCCCTGGGAAACTGGAGTGCTGGGGTGGGGGTCGGGTAGGACTGCCCCTCACCTGGGGAGCCACCACGTTGGGCTCTGTGGGCCAGGCCCTGTGCTAGCTAGTTTTTGTCTGCCTCGTCTCACGGCCGTCCTTTCCAAAGGTGAGTCCTTCTTGCAGATGAGGAAGCTGGTGTTCTGAGTGGAAGAATGAGGCCTGGGTGTCTCGGTGGGCCCAGGGTCCCAGCCAACCTGTGTGTGCTTCTCTCCCCAGGGGCCCCCAGTGAGGACCCCCAGTTCCCCAAGGTGCAGTGGCCACCCCGTGAACTCTGTTCTCCCTGCCACAACGAAATCCGGGGGACGCCTGTGTGGGACCTGGGCAACACCCTCAGCTTCTTGAAGACCCACTTCTCCCGCAGCAACATCATCACGGACTCCCCTTCTGCTCGGCTGGGCCCCCAGAGCGGTGCACAGTGGCTGGCAGCCATCCCAAAGCCAGAGCTGCCGGCTGGAAGCTCTCCTCCGGGCCCCGAGGAGGCTGAGAGCATGGTAGGCCCAGGGACAGAGTTCCCCAGGACTGCCGTCCTGGGTGTTTTAGCAGAGAGACTTGGGGCAAGTCTGCCCCTGGAGACGCAGGCGGGCCTCGGCGTGACCAGAGCTGAACTAGGCCAGGGACCTCCCGAGCGCGTAGCAGAGCGTCAGAGGGATGAGGTGGAGCAGCCGGAAGGGCAGCTACCGTTGACCCAGCGAGACCCAGGAGCCGCGTTTCTGGCGGAGATTCTGGCCGGGAGGAGCCTCCCCAGAGGCTCCGCAGAGCTGCGGCGAGTGGGCCGCAGCTCAAAGCAGCTGGCCAGTGTCCCCGAGGGGGAGCCAGAGGCTGGGGCCATCCTGGGCCAGGGCCCGTGGCTGCAGGTGCTGGAAGGGGGCTTCTCCCACCTGGACGTCAGCCTCTGTGTGGTGCTCTACTCCCTGTCCTTCATGGGCCTGCTGGTCGTGTATACCTACTTCCGGGCCAGGATGAGGGCGCTGAAGGGCCTTGCCAGCCATCCCGCAGCCTGAGGCGCCCGCCTCGGGAGGGCAGCAGGAAAGGGGGAGGCTGCCCACGGGGCTCTTCCAGCCCCCGACCCCCGTCCCACCGCTTCCCCACCCCGATCCCGCCCTTTGCTCCTTGGCCAGGGAAATCCAGGAAAACCAGTTGCCCCAGTGAGCCTTCCTTGGTCCTCGTGGGAAGGAGTGCACAAAGAAATGGGCAGGGTCCCGGCCCATCTGACAGCACGGGGTGGGGGTGGGGGGCGGAGGCGGGGGAGGGGCAGCCTTGGGCAGCGAGGGTAGGAGGCCCCGTCCCAGGCCTCTCAGCACCAAATTCCTCTTTTGCAGCGTATTTGAAGTCCTGCCTCATTCTTGCTGAAGCTTCAGTGTCTCCTGCTTGGTCTTGGCCCTCTGTTTCCAGGGCTTCCCATCAGAGGCGGGTCCCCGGGCTGAGTGGGCTGGAGCAGAACCCCTTGCTTCCTTCTGGGGCCCCATCCATCCTGCCCCCTTTCCACTGGGGAAGGAAGGGCTGCCTGGGCACTCTGTGGCCTGCCTGTCCTCTAGCCCCTCAGACCTGCCGGGCAGGGGTGGGTAGTAGCTTTAGAGTGGGGACTGGAAGCTTGTGGAAGTCCTGCCGGCCTCCCGGGTGACATCTGTGGCAGGAGCCCCTTGGGCTGGGCCTTCCCAAACCTCTGCTGCAGGAAGCACACAGGCTGGGCTCGGTGTGGGCCTGCCCGGCTGATGGTCATCAGGCTGGGGCTGGGGGAGGGGTGAGCGGCTGGCTTAGCAGGACCCGCTGAAGGTGAAGGGGCAGCATGGGGTTTAGCCTAGGGATGCTGGGACCTCTAGTGCCTTACTCTGGGCTCAGCCCTGAGAGGCAGAGTGAAGGGCAGGAAAAAGGTGGCTGCTTCCAGTGAGCTTTGGCTCTTCCCCCTGGGCCCTCCCCTTGGGAGCTGGGTCTTTGTCTGTTGCTTTTAGTCTCCAAAGTAGATGCTACTCTTTGAACATGGAGGGCCCTAGAGTGAGGGGAGTGTCATCTCTCTCTCGAGGCTCCACCTCCTGTCACATAGAGGTGAAAGGGTTGAGGGGCAGGGAATGCTGTACAAATGCTTGGTTTTCACTCTGCCCACTGCTTAGGAGGGCTGTGGAATAAATTATTTTTGTTAAGGCAAGCACCCACGTGTCCTTCAACTTGCTACTCGGAGACCTGGTGTCCAGGGTCTGGGCAGAATGTGCAGAATCCTGCCGTGAGGGATCCAGCCAGACGTGATTTCCCCTGGCGCACAGAGCTCCTGGCTTGTGTTGGGGACAAGGTACCCCGGTCGGTCACAGCCCCTTTCTCCCGGATGGGACCCTCCCCGATGCCCACAGACCCCTTAGTGCCCAAGCCCCCATCAGCCTCTTCGTGCACCAGGGCAGGCCCCCACCACCCTCGGGAGCACCTGCCCAGGTGCTCTCAGTTCTGCCGGAGACACCGCTGCCTGCGCCTCCCTGGCTCCCCTTGGCCAGCTGGGGGCCCTGCATCGCCAGCTCCCTGGGCAGGAGAGGGCTTGTTTGTAGGGGCCCGGCTGGCTGCTCGGCAGGGAGGCGTCAGGCAGATCAGAGGGCCTGCCCCTCATCTGGCCTGCTGGGCTTCACAGGGATCAGGGCGGCTGATAATGAACCTCATTAAGGGGGAGCGGGAGCCACAATCCGATTTGGGGTTTTCTCTTTGACATCACTCTGCTCAGACCGTCTGGCTCTGGGTGGAGGGGGCGGGGTGCTGGGCACGCCCCCTCAGCTAGGGCAGCTGGGGTGGGGGACAGCAGGGCCAGCTCCCCGGCCCTACCGGTGTCAGCCCTGGGCTCCCTCCATGGATCCCAGCCTGGAGCTGCTCTGCAGGCATCTCATCTACCCAAGGGTCCCTGTCTGTGTCCCCGCTCCAGTCGTCCACCTGCCCCCTCAGTCCTCCTGGCTGGCTCTGCTCGTCTCCCTGTGCCCCAGTTGGCTGGCTGGCCGGCTGAGAGACGGACGGGCTGTGGCCCTGGCCCGCAGCAGGGTGAAAGAGGCTCCCAGCGAGCAAGGCTTTTCGAGTACCCCCGTTCCCCCACCACCTGGTGCCTGACACAATGCCAAGTGCGAGGATTTTCATCCGCCAGCCCTTAGCGCTCCAATGACTGTGTTTTCTAAAACCAAGCTCAGGTATTCAGCATTAGGGCCTGGCCCTTGGGGGCGGGTCTCCCTCCTCCAGCATCCTTTCACCCTGTCCCAACCCCTCTGATTGATAAACAAGGGGTGGGCCTCCTCCTTAGCAAGACTGCTGCCTTTCACCTTGATTTCCCCAGGGCTCGCAGCAGCACCGATAAATCGGCTTCGCCCACCAGCTGGTCCCTGCCCCCACCCGCTCTGCCAGGCCCGGAGCTGGGCCTTCTGTGACTTGGACGCCAGCTGCCACCCCGGTTCTAGGTTGTTCTCTGCTCCTTGGGAGAGCGCCCACACAGGAGGGGTCCTCAGGGAAGGCCTGCACAGCAGGTCTGGGGCTGCACAGAGAAGAGAACACCTAGAGTTTTTCCAAGTTGTACTGGCCTAGAAGCCGGGGATGAACAGAGAGGAGAGATGACCCCTCCCTACTGTCATGGAGCTCACACTGGAGAAAAAGTAGGGGCGGAATGAGAGACTGTGCTAAGTGCTCTGAAGGATGGAGACCAGCAGGGGCTGGCGGTGGCCTCTGCAAGACCTGAAGGGTGAGGAGCCGTGAGGTGGGAGGGTGTAGGGGTGCCTGGGGCAGGCGTGGAGGGACCACAGCCCTGAGGGGCGCCTCCCTTTGTAAGCGGCCTCCAGGCTGAGGTGGTCCCAGAGAGGTAGCCCACCTTTGGCCTGGGTCTTCCCCAACCGCCTTGGCACAGGGTGGGGGTGGGGGAGCCCAGGTGCGGCCCATCCCCTGGCTGTGGGGTGAGGAATGGGCTCCGGGGGACCCACACAGCCTGGGCGCTGACCGGAAGGCCCTAGTAGCTGAAGGAAGATGAGGACACTTGTTCATGTCCCTGGTCACTCACTAACCATCTGGTTCCAACTCTTGGGTGAACCATGAACCTCTGGGGCCTCAGTTTCCTCATCATTAAGACAAAGGCCCCAGACTAGGTTCCGTGGTCCCTAAGGTGCCTTTACCTCTTACTGTGATGCCAGCTGCGTCACTGTCAGCTCAGTAAGGGGTCGTGCCTTCAGGGCTTTCCAGAAAGGACTACTGATGGAAGGAAATCACAGCCCGTGTGACCTGTGTCCCCATGGAACTGGCCTCTGCCTGGGACGTTACCTCCTGAGCGCTCGGGACCGGTTTCTGGGAGGAGGTGGCAGCTGAGCGGGGCTGTGACAGAGGGGTTAGCCAGGAAAATGAGGCGGGAAAGGGCATGCCCCTAGTCCAGCAAAGAAAAATAGCGAATACAGGAAATTCTAAGCAAAACACTCTAAAGAAATATCTGAAGGAGTTTTTTCCAAAGTCGAAAAGGGAAGGCTCGCTCAGCCTGCAGCCCAGAGCCCTGCTGGGCCCCAACGTGGCCTAGTTCTCCCTGAGGTGGCCTCCCCAGCCTCCCCCAGCCCAGGACCACTGTGGGGTGACCCAGCCCTTCCCTAGCATCCCCGCACCCCTGCCCCTCTCACTTCAGTGCCAGCTTTCTCTGAGGACAAAGGCTGATCCCATCCATACACTCACACAGTCTGCTTGAAGAACAAAAACAAACTCCAAAAACAAAAAAACCACCAACTTAATTTTTACCCCGGCCCCTCATGCCTGGCTTGCCGCCTCCTCCGTCCTGCGTCTGGACCGCCCACGACAGTGCAGGTCCTGGCCACTTCCGGGTGTCCGACCTGGCCTGGCCTATCCCCAGTGCCCTCTCTCTCCCTTCCCCTGCTGCCTGGGTTGGGAGTGTGGGGGGTCATTCACACCGCAGAGGGAAAACATCTGCCCTTCTCACACCTCCCCTTTCCACCCTAGGCCTTTGCTCCAGCTGGGCCCCAGCAGAGCGGTCTCCTCAATGGAGAGAGGCCCCACGCACTTGGGGTCCTAGGTCCTGGAGCCACGGAGACTGCATTGCAGAGCCGTGGTCTCTGCCCTGGAGGAGAGCACCCCTGGCATGGGGCGCAGAGGCCTCCACGAGGGTCCCTGGAGCGCGCAGGGCTGATGGCCCAGGCACTGTGCTGGCCTCCCTGGCCCCTTCCCTCCGGGTTCCCCTCTGCGTGGTGGTGGTGGTGGGGTGCAGTGGTGGGTCACAGACAGGGAGGAGAGGTTCTAGAAGACACAAGGTAAAGGTAGGGGACCTCTGCCGACATGAGATTAACGCCAAGGGGGTCGGTCAGTGGGGCACGGCCTGGGGTGCCTGAGGACGACTCAAGGAGCGTCTGTTCAGATTCTAGGGTGAGGGCTATCTGGCAGGGCTGGCAGGTGTCCAGGCGCTCCTTGGCAAGACTTGCTCATCTCCATTCCGAGACAGACACGGCCTTTCAATGGGCTGTGGGCTTTTCCAGGAGAACGAGCGACCTTCCCCCGTCACCTCGAGGCAAGACCTGCCTCTCACCCATCTCTACCCGTCTGCCCAGAAGCGTCGGCACCTCAGGACTGCTGCTTGTGGAGCTCGAATAGGCCTGGAGCGTCCCCATCAAGTTCTCAGCCCTCGGTGCTTCTGATGGAGCTCCGCTCTGGAGAGGGAGGAGTGAGCGCTTAGCAAGTGACCCAGAGGAGAGCGAGTATTTAGGGAGACTCAGGCCAGGGTCCGGCCGTGCACGGTACGCCCAAGCAAGTCTCAGTGACGTGAAAAATAAGGCACAGGAAAATAGAACGGAATATTTTACTATTTTTGTAAACATAAAAACAATGAAAAATATAACTAAAGCGAGAATGTGATCTACTTAATGCCAATTTACAAAAATAAGTTAAAAATAAAACCAAGTTACATATTAAAAAGCTGGGAAAATATGTGCCATAAATATAACAAAGGGATATGACTATTACAAAATATGCAACCTTAAAATGAGATTAGTTTGCAAGTATCAATATCAGATGTCCAAGGATACATTTCTGTAAACACAAATATTACTATTTATTACAATATTTATTACAAAATATATATTTAATAATGTCAT